>VYZQ01048541.1:0-124015 GCA_013400655.1 Mystacornis crossleyi | reverse complement strand
CAGCACCAGCTGAAGCAGCTGAGGTTCATGATTAAAAGTCTACTCTGTATCAGGACTCCTCTTTCTTTTGGAAGCCATGAAACATCTTTTTATAGTCAGAGAAAAGAAAGCAGGAATTTATGTTTAAAATTATTTTTGAAGAAGCAGCCTTCAAGCATTATTAAAGTAACTTTTAAATTAACTGCTGTTAAATGCTTATGAGGTAATTGTCAGACAAATAAAGGACAAGATTAACTATTAGGCAGTGTCTCTTCCAGGCCTCCATCACAGGCACTATCATAGCTGGTTCTTTGAAGATAGCTCTCAGCCACGTGTAGTCACACAGCGTTTTTCCTTCATCCTGAGAAACATAACCTGGAAATTTCAAGCCAATATTAAAATGGCTTTGGAGCTTTTTGAATTTACTAATAATAATTTCTTCATTCAAAAGCCTCTTACATATCACAAGAATTCTCATCTTGAGAGATAAGAAAGCATCTCAATTAATAGACTAATGCATAAGCAGCTAACTAGATTCCACACTTTGCAGTCAAATAAAATTAAGCAAACACCAACAATATATGTACTTGATAATGCTTTAAGAGATCTTGACAATGAATTTTATAAATGAGAAAGGATGAGGACACTGTATCAGGAAGGATTCTTAACCTAGAATTCATCCTGGAAGAACTAAGCAGAGATATATGACAGTAACCAATAGAGAGCAGAGGATGTGTATAATGAACACTAAGCACTGATGGTTTGTGGAATTTCTCAGACTTGCCTTTTGATGCAAGATAAATAAAACTGCCTGATAATGGTGATGGTGCTGATTTACAAGTACACTGATACCTCTAAAATATCCATAATTATCTTCCATGACATCTTAAGTAACAGAAAAGAACAATATAAAGGCAACACATAAGTTAAAACACTTGGATGAGAGATTTCAAAGTGTTATTTACAATGTGGGAATTCAAGGTTGTTTGGCACACTTAGAAATACTGTAGGAAGGAAGTGACAGTTGGCTTTGTGCTATTAAACATTTTTATGAATGATTTGGGGAACCCAAAAGTTTGAAAATTACAAAGATATTCAGGGAAACAGCAACTTGGGACTCAAGTGCTCTGCAATCTATTGCGAAAGGATAAAAAGAAACAAAAGGTTTAAAGTCAAAGAGATTAATCCAAGCTGAAACGAAGTCATTTTGGACTGTGAAGACAGCAGAGCCAATAGTTCTTTACCAAGTCATACAGGCGACCCACTACCAAGACTACTGTAAAAGCAAAAAGAGAAATTTTCCAGAAGTTCCAAGCTATAGCCATGCTACGGAACCTGAGGCAAAACCAAAGCAAGGCAGACTGAAGGGCCACGTTAAGCCGCAGGTCAGGCAAGGCAGTTCCTTCTGTACTTTTAATCTACGATAACTGATTATATAGATAGCTATGTAGTGAATAGTCAAATCCATTACAAGTAGAGGCCATCTCCCACCCAAAGTCACCACTTCAGAGCTGGCAGTTTTAATTCTTTTTATTCCGTTTTCACAGGGTGAAAGAAATAGGTCTTCCAGATGCCTGATCAAAATCCTTAACCTACCTGAAAATAACTTTTATTTTCCTTGTGAAAGGCAATGACAACTCACATGCAGAGACGTATGAATGTGTTTTGTTCCAGCGTCTCCCTTCCAAAATATCTGCCATTTAGAGACCCTCTCAACTGCAATTAGTCACCAACTGTCTCCACTAAAATGCACAAAGGGTTCCAAAACCATATACACGACACTGACCCCTGAAGTTTAGGCCTAGCATCAGCTCAAAGCCTCAGTTTAGCGTGAAGTGCACACCGCCCATCGGGTGGTACCGCGCCCTGCCGGGTCCCGCCCGTGCCCCGCCAAAGCCGCCCGCCCCCTGCCAACCGCCGGGGCCCTGCCGCCTGCGCAGGCAGGACAGGACTCACTGATTTCGTGGATTCCAGAGAGCCCGAGGACAGCGTGTCCCGGCTGCCGCGGCTCTTGGAGCTGAGGTGGGGCGAGGAGGAGGGCGAGTCGTCGATGTAGGGCATCATGTCCTGGTGCCGCCTCTGCTCCTCGGCGCGGTCCGCATCGTACGCGTAGCCGGGCGGGGTCCCCCCGAACGGGGCATCTGCAAAACACACACCAGGGTCTGCTCAGCCCGCAGCTGGGCAGGGCACGGGCTGGGCGGCCGGCACGGCCTCCCAGCTGCTGTGCTCAGCTATCAGTAAACCCAGAGTCAGCGATGCTTAGATATACATCAAGTAAAGGAGTAAATATCATTAAATTCGCGTTGTCACCGAAAGTTCGTTTCACTTATTCTAAGCCCTAAAAGGCAAAGTCCTTTCTAGCAGTAGCGGTCATTTACATTTACAGCTCTTTCCCTCACATTTTCCTTCAAAAGCATTAGCGTCAAAATACCAGTCTGGGTTTAGGAAGTACTGGGTAACAGAGCCTGGGTTTTCTGTCGATCAAAAGCAGATGATGCCCCTGCCAGTTTAGGAAAGATAGCTCAGGGGAGAACTGTAACTTTCTCCATATCTCTCAGCAACAAGAGGACTAGAAAAGAAAGGTCCTACATGTCAAGTGAACCAACTTACTGCCAAAAATAAAATCCTGAAAAGTTCTTTTCTGTTGGCTGCCCCTCCTCCTATTTTGAGCTTAACCCCTTAAACAAATAAACAAACCACCACACTGTTCCCTTCTATACATCCCGTCTCCCCTCCCCCCAAAACCCTGAAACAACACATGCAAAACACAACAGAAAAGGATGGTGGTATGAAGAGTTAAGTTAAGCATTACTGCATGGGACATCAACGAACTGCAGGAAAACTGAGCAGCAAAACTGGTTATGGCATCTTTAGTTGCTGCGTACAGAGACTGCTCCTGCAAAGATCTCTAACAAGAACACACACTGAGCAGCTCCTTCTGCCATAAGCTAAAAGGCCTCTCACCTCTCTGCACAAAGAAATATACACAGAGCACCCAAATTTGGTGTCTCTGGAGTGACACAGCACCACAATTTCCATGGGCCTGTGAAGCACTTCCACCTGCCAAAGCCCAGAAGGGTCCTGTGTGTGACAGTAACAGCCATGCAAGGGCCACTGCCCACAAAATGGTACAGTTGTTCCTCCTCTTTCAGCTGCAAGTCACAGAATGCCACCCTTCTCCCCAAACTGAAGAATAACCCCAAGGAGATAAGCTAGATCTGCCTTTACAGTAGCCAGTGAGCCTTACGGAAGACAAAGCCATCAAAAAAGAAAAAATAGTTACACTTGAACAAAAGTAGAACCAATTTCTTACTTGTTTTCACAAATATCCAGGTTCTGTGAAAATAATAAGCAGCTGCTGCCAAGCATACTAATAATCCTGTTATACATCACTAAGGCAGGGTGGAGGAGTAACATTTTAAAGCCCACTTTCCTCCCTCACAGTAAACTCAGTTAAAGCATGACTCATTTCAGTAAAAGATGTGAACTTTATGTGGAACAGAATAAAACTTGGTCTATGTGGCTTTTTCAGGAGGGAGAGTTGGTCTGGGGAATTTACACAAACAATATACTGAAAACCCAACAATAAACTCACTGTAGATGTGAGCCTCCGTCTCAGTTTGTACCAAATGCCACCCAGCTAAGTAACAGCCTGATAAAAAAACCTTTCGGCTGCTGAAAGACTGTGGCAATATTATTTTAACAAACTCAGTGAGTTTTATGTCACCCACCTGCTCGAGTTACTACCTTGTGCTCAAGCTCTCAATGTTCCTCAAGGACATGTTAGATTGTGCACAGTCAGAGGAACGAAGGGCAGAGGGAACGTAGTGTCTGTTCTCTGGCAGGAGCTTTGGTCTAGATGTTAGAGGTTTCCAGAGTCCACAGTCATTTAGAAAACACCAGAGAAGCTGATTTGCTAAACAGCGACTTGAATGGAAGTTACTGAAAAAAAGAACCTTCTAACCCAAGAAACCCGTGATATATTACTGCCAACTGAACACTGGCAGTATCCAAGGAGGAACATCGGTACTGGGCACTTATGCTGGCCTCAAGCCTACTCAAGGAAGGGTTCCTTTTTCCTGAAGAAGTTTCTTGAAACTATTCTTATCCAAACCAATTTCTCCACACTCATGCAGTAAAAAGTCCAAGTTGCTGTGCGGAAATTAAGGCAGGAATTTTTTTTCCACTCCCAGTATGAATAGTTTGCTCCACTTTTGGTAGTGGGGGAGTAAAGGCAGACTAAAATACATTAGTAGAAAGGCTTGCAGTGAATAACAGTATTTCCACTTTCCTCACTTTCTCCAGCTAAAAAACAGCTTCACACTTCTACCTCCCATAACGTGTTCTGTCTCCTACTGCACAGGAAAACCTTTACCTGAAACTGCAGGAAACAACAGGTGGAGGATCAGCTTTGCAACAAGATTCAGTCTACCTTTGAATCATTTTGTCTCCCCAGCCTTAAAAAAAGAAAATAAGACATCTCAACAAGGAATGAATCTATCCGTGTCACACACTGCTAGGAGATCTGTTCATAAAGCTCCACACAGCATTCAAAACTTTATTTCTGTATCCTCAAGGGATTCTTCACACATTAAAAAGCTTAGAAGTAGTTATAATCCCTCTTCTTTCTATTATTGCTGAATACAGCACTGAAATCCACCTATGGAGATTTTAATTATCTCCAAGGCAGAAAGACCTTCTTGCTTTTATTCTGCCATTCTTTCCAAGAGAAGCAAAGTACTGCCATAGCCAGATACACTACGCAAGCCTGAACACCAGGAACAGAGGTAGCCTTGTATCTCCGGGATTAAAGAGCCCGTCGTTGCCAGGGAAACTGGGTTATTGAGATCTCCTCAGCCCAGCACAATGCTCACAGGCTGTTCAGCCTCCACCTGGGAGCAAACGCAGCACAGCAAAGAGATCAGAGCCAGGAGCTCACCTGCTCTGACACTTCCAGCTGCTCCAGGCGCTGCCGTGCTCAGTGAAAAGTGGAGACAGCAGATGGGCTCAAGCAGGAGCACTTGGTTTCTTAGCCAGTGTCTCTGCGAGGGGCAGCATTAAGAGGGTTCTTATTGTCAGGTTGGGGCCAGCCAGTCTCAGACACTGTCGATGACTGAGCCGTCAAGGCCAGAGGAAGATGAACCACGGCAACAAGGGACAACTGCTGACAAGAACAATGGCAGGCAAACGAGGACGATGGGCTCCGGTGGGCTCTCTCTGGTGTGCTGAGAGAGCACCAGGGAGACACCAAGGACACAGCTCCACGAAGGTTCTGCCTCTCATCTCACCACCAGGCACATCCCTTTCTCCTCCTCTCTGGGTAACCTGAAAAGGATCTCATGCCATGGAGAAGAGCAGCAGCTTAGTGACTTACAGAAATGAGCCCTCTCAGCACACAAGAGGAACTATTTCCACCCCTGGCCCTCTGACATTCTCTTACAGTACCACTCTCCTGGAGCAGCACAACGGGCAGATGAACCACCTGGGGCTACAGAGGCTCATCATTAATTCACACATTCTGCAAAAAAACTCTCAAGCATTTACTTCTACCTTTGGTTCTGAGAGAAACAGCCTGGCCTTGCTTTGCTTCAGCTTATATGAGTCTGTTCCAGCATTTCCCTCCTCAGTTACTGCTTCCATCCTCTCATCTTCTTTCTCATCTCTATCCCATTTTCATTTCCTTTCATTTTTCTCAAATGTAATGTTCCTTTTCTCTACAATCTTGTGCCTCCCCTTTTCTAAACTGCTTCCCTCCTTCGCTGCTTCAAATTTCACCTGGCTGGGGGAGGAAGAATCTAACAAATTTACAGTAACAAATTCACTGGCACTCAGAGAGAGCACAGCAACACTGCTCCCTTATCCTGTTGCCTACACCCTTCCTGCTGGGTGCCGCATTCATACTTTGGAAATATGAAATCATAGACATAATGTGAAAGCAGGAAGGGTAAAAGAAATCAACTTCTAAGTAAAAAGAAAGATTATCTGCATCTAATCCACGGCCACACAATGGTTCAAATGCACTTGTCATACTTTCACAGCAGCACAACATACAGAGCTGCTTGAGAGGCTTAACAGCAGCATGCAGAGAAGATTCCAAGCGAGCCGTGCTCCAGCTAATCCCGCTAAAAGAGCAGTGAAGCCACAGCAGCTCAGACCTGCCTGCCTAAGTAAATACCTAGAATCCTGGAGGGGGAAGGGAGCTGTATGTCCTGCCAAAGCCCCACATCACTGTGGCTTCTTTGTGAATGGTACCCAGGCTAGCACAAGTTTGTAATGTCTACACTCACCCCAAAAACATCCCCACAGCTGCAGAGCAGAACAGAGCTCAGGCAGTTTGCACCCTTGTGTTTCTATGCCAGGGAATGTGTGAGGCCATAGTTTGACAACGCATTGTCTTGGCAGCAATAGGGTTTTAGGTTTCCCCCACCAAGCCATAAACCACTTCATGGCCCTTTCCCCTCTTATCCCCTTAGTTCTGCAAGCCCACAGATGCCTGTGGTCCAGATAAAGAACTCAGCCAGCTCAAAGAAAAATATCTTTGGCGCTTCCCTTCTAAGCTGGATCAGCTCTCTGATCTAGTTCATGGCTCAGAAATCCAAACTGGGAGGATACACGCACGGTAGATCGGGGTGGGTACACTTAAAAGCTTCTGCTGCAACTAAGAAATATATTAGCAAAACACTGCTTTATTTTCCTTTAGGCTGAAGCTTAGTCGATTCTTGGGATTTACACGTGGCTGCTTTAGGGATAAGTTACTGGAATGCAACACCACTTCTATTTTTATTTTTCCTTTGTAACCTTTAAGTTACTAATGTGCCTTCCAACCTTAGCTCCAGCTTTTACATATCACTATTTACTTGGTGATAAACAATACAGAAACATGTCATTTTATTTCTTAGTGCTGGCCAGGCTACTTGGAGAAGGATCAGGGATTCAGGCCCAGTGCTGAGCAGATGTAGAAGTGCATCGGTGTGGAGGGGCTGTGAATGCAGTTGCCTGGGGAATACAGCACCATTCTCTAAAAGATATAATAACTAAGCTATGAAAAGCTAAACATCTTGCTTATTTCCTTGACATATCCTGAATCATCATCTCCAAACCCAGGAAACAGTACACTCAATATGTACACTTTCACACAAAACCGAGATCCGTGAGCGGTAATTATGGTGTTTACCTATACCAGGAGCCTGTCTCCCAGGCCACAAAGATCATATATCAAAAGAAAAAGAACAGGTATGTTTGCCATGTCAAATCCCTACAACTTTATTTTTCTTGGATATGTGAAGAAAAGGCTAGACTAGGATGCTAAACAGATTCAAACAATTTTCTTCATCCTTTCTATCTCTTCTCTATGTAAAGGCAGTACACCTACATGTAAGGATGTTTAGTGAACTCTGAAGCCCCCACTCGAGTACAAAACCAGTTCATTTAGCAACAAAAAGTCCCATTAATTTATAAACTCATTCTTTAGTATGAGATGAAAACAAAGACAAAAAACATCACAAGTTAGCTCCAAGCCTGCCTCAGACCATACTCCTCCTTTAGACACAGGAACTGAAGGCAACGATAAGTGACTCCGACCAGGCAACCCCTCACTGGCCACAGAAAACGGCCAGAGCATGATCCCTCACACTGCTGAACAAGCTGACTGGGAGCCCGGGCTGCAGAAGCAGAACTGCAGTAAAACACAAAACAACACAGGCTCAGCCCCAGCAAACACCCATCAGTTCAAAGCCAGAGTTAAAGAAGCCGTTTCACACAGGCTGCACTGTCCCTTCTGCAGGAGATGTGAAACCCCCTCCAGGGAACAGAACAAAAGGGAAACAGCACCCCAGGAAGGGACGTTTCTAGATACATTGTTGGACACTGGAACGACAACTGCAGCTTATGCAGCATGCAAAAAAGGAGTTTGTGAATCCAAAATTTCAGCAGATTTTCCCACAATCACCAATATCCATTTCAGGTTTGCATCCTCTGCGCTCCCATTCCAGTGAGTAAGTAATCTCTCAGTCATGTGGAGTGGCTGCAGAAGGAAGACCTGTCACGTGTAAATTTTACACAATGCTTCGAGGTCTGCTAGGGAAGGGTAAAGCCCTCACATGCGAGTCAAGTGTGCGTGTGCACGTACAGATTGAGAACTGCATCTTATTTTTGAGATGGAAGGAGGAGAAAGCAAGGTACCTTGCATATGGAAGCAGCAAGACAGCTGGTGGTTCTCTCCACCCTTCCTCCCCCAGGGGATCCCAGGCCATGGATGTTAACCAGCCTCCAAGAAACTTCTGTCTCTACCCTAGATGAGCTTTATCCCCATGGCAGACAGCGCCCTTAAGTCTTTAGGACATGAATTAACTGCAGTCCACTTTTAATCTTTTAGGTGTGTCAAACCCAGATCATTAAACATCTAAAAAAGAAGATCAGAGTTCTTTAATCTGCCCATATATTCCATGAAGAGTTCATGCAGAGACTAGAGGACAGGTCTGATCTGTTTGTAGCAGTCTGGCACTGAGACGTTGCATTTGCTCTCGTTGCTGTATTTGTGGGGACAGATTAAACATCCATGCAGATCTAATGGCCATGCAGAAGAGGTGCCATGATCCAGCCATAATGTGAAAGCTGGGAGTACTGAGGCCATTCCCCACCTCAGGGAAACCTAAGGCTCCCTCCCCCAGGACAGAAGGAGCTGCTCACTACAGCTGCTGAAAGTCATTAGAAAAATTCAGGAAGCTAACCTGATTATCCAGCAGAGTCCAGACAAGACTGCCCTGTCGCATGCAAATTCCAAGGATCTCCCTTCTGCCAGCACAACTTCCCTGCTGCTCATCTCGACTCCTGACTACTCCAGTCAGCAGCCCCGGAGTGCTGCACGCTGAGGAACCACACACACCTCACACCGTCAGCAGGGCTGGAGTAGCAGAGGTGTGAATTCCCATCTCTCCAAGACATCTGACTCTTGGAGCAGTTTCAGTCCACCTGAAATACTGGGAGGGAAGCACAGCCACTGCACACCACAGACCAGACGGGGGAGTCCAACTGATAACAACTCTTGTGATTAGGAGGGGAACAGGTTACACGTTTAGAAGATGTGGCCTTTCAAATACAGGGTGTCTCCACGGCCATTTGTAAATTTTGGGATATTCTACAAGCAGTGGGATGTGACTAAGATTAGGAGACAAAGTTACACCCATTGTCACTGCAGAAGGCAAGACTGGAGCACGTCTCTGTGACAGCTGACAGTGCCCATGTCCCACGGGTTGCTGCACGTCCTCCCACGCACTTACAAGGTTTCATCGCCCCACTTAGAGCCCTAAACAGCAAACACACACATACATGCATGAGGTGTGTTCCCAGCATGACTGGCTGCAAATATCTTGCCAACAGGTAAAGACAGAGAAATTTGGTCACGCCTGAATTACACAGGTACTCCCCTTTCAAGGAAGAGAGTGAGAATACTCACAGGCAGGCCAGGGCCCAAAGCAGTGAAACTCCTGTTATCTTTTTTCTTTTTTCACTGTTCCTCCTAACTGTTTACCACTGAGTGATAATGGCAAAACATTACACTCCATAACACGGATGAATACCTCACATTTCTGCCTTAGAGAGACCAGAAGCTGAATCTCTTTCCTTACAGCATCTATGCCTTTAGATTCCTCTCCTGTTCTATGTTTCCTCAGGCAAGCTGGAAAGGTTTCCATGTTCAGTTCACATTGGCAGTCAGGCCACTGGATGTCCTTGGCAAAAAAAAAACTCCAAAGCACACTGGAACACCTTTGCAGTTTTCTTTTCCATTCCTTACTCAAGACTGTGCACCAAGTTAAGCTGTTCTCATTTACTGCAAGCCTAACAGGCAGAAAGCAAACGTTAGGCCTAGTTGTTCACATGTAGAGACTTTTCAGCACAAAGATACACGGACAGGCAGGTACATTCAGAAGCACATGTGACTTTGTGCCAAAGGCACCAGGAGCTTTAGCATTGACTAGATCAGGGGTGCAAACTGACTGAAACAGAGTAAAAAGTTTCCATGAAAAACAAGGCAAAAAACACCAAGAGCAAAACCAAACAAGTAAACAACGTGAACCATGCACAGCTGTAAGAAGAAGAATCTGGAAGTCAAACTATGTCCCAACAAAAGCAGGGCCTGCATTACGAGGGCTGAAGTTTTAGGATTCAAGCAGTTTCCCCTGTGTAGGTTCCTGTCCATGGCCCTTTCACTGTCCCCTAAATCACGTTTGCAGGCACCATGGCAAACCACAGCAGGAGCTGGCTAAGCTAAAAATAACTGGAAAGAGTGTTATTTTATAACCCAGAGCAGTTCCTATTCCATTTCACTGATCCTCCCCACACAATACAGCAGCGCAACAGCACGGAGGTGGGACGCAGCAAAATGTGACTGCTCAGGTCAGCACTGCTGCTGTGCTCAAACTACAGCCTTCACTTCAGTTCTAAAAAAACAACCCCATAACAAAGCCCAAGTGGAAACTGCATGTACTGGCTGCATTGGGAGGGCTGCTTCTCTCATACCCAGTGTTGCTCTGTCATCTGCCAGGTGAATGGAAGAAAATTCCAACCATGATCAGCATACTATTTACAGTTTTGCTCTTCACAGTTGTCTCAGAGTTTTGCAGTCACTTCAAACAACATTTGGCAACAGGAATCTCCAGAGAAGTAGATTATAAAATTAATTGAAACAAAATGGAGCAATTGTCACCCTGCGATCTCTTAAAACCCCTCCTCATTTATATATACCTTTTCCTGTATTTAACTAGAGCAGACCAACAGTCCTGGCATGTGGAGAGGAAAGGGCCTGCTCAAACAAGAGTTTAACTGAACTGACAGTTCTGTGAGAAGGGAAGGGAGGGTCAGCCCTAGGCAGTGGTGGGTATTAAAGTCTATTTAAAAAAACAGTAAAATGTCTGATAAGAACGCTGTTCTGTTTCTAGATCTTCAATCTCTTTCAGGATGAGTTGCTTTAGCTTTATTTTTTTGCAATATTGTTTTATTTTCTCACTCGTGCAGCTGGGACCCTAAGAAGCCAATAAAGGTAGCTGCTCTCTTCCTGTTTACACTGTAAATCTACCCTTGACATCTTACTTGTAACACTGTGCAAAATAAGCTATTGATTTACTATCTTGGCCTACAAAAAGCAACCCAAGCTAAATGCCTTGCTAGGCAGATGGTTCTGCCTACACCACTGACAACCCCTTCTGAACACAGCTGCTGCCCAAGCTCAGTGTCTTCCTGTCATCTGGCTGGAGAAGAAAAAACACTTTTGTGTCATTCATAATCATGGCAAGGTAGTTATGGGAATTTCTTTTAATTAAAGATGCCAAAAGTGGAACACAGCTTCCTACCAGCATTAAGAAACACTATCTACTGCCCATCTCTTTCTCCTTGAAGCTACTAGTTTACGATGAAGGTGTCACACGTCAAGGTCTGCCCTGGGTTAGTAAATTCTCAGCTGACAGACCACACCAGCTTTTTCACAAACCGCATGCATCTGTGCAGAACCTGCTTTTAGAAGTCGAAGTCCTCCTCTAAATATTAAGAAGAATAAATTGAGAAAAATGTGATTCAAGAACAAGCAGCAGAGTGGTGCCAGAGTTCTCTGAGAAGCTGAAAAGCAGATGAGAGGAAAGACCTCTCAGTCTGAGCTCATGGTGTACTTCATCAGACACGAACAATGACGGTTTACACTTCAGCATCACTGACTGATTCATTGCTGTTCAGATTTTATTAAAACATGGGATAAGAGGGAGCTTATTTTGGTAACACAGATGTGTTACACCACCACTTCATTAAGCCCTGCCATCCCACAGCATGAATGAGCCAAAAAGTGATTTTGAAGCCATGCCAAGGGGAAGCACTAAAATGCCAGTGAATTTCAGCCAAAGGAAAACAGGACCACAGCAGTTCCAACTAAGACAAAACCCGTGTAGATGATGGTGTCCCCCAAGAGCTTTGTTCTGTACCCAGACTCGCACATACAAAGCAGAGCTCCTGCTCAGACAGCAGCTCCCGAAGCAGACTGAGTGTTCTCAGGCCCAGCAAGTCACAAAGCAGTTTCGCTCTGTAACTTTGCATCAAGGCCAAGAAATGAGCTCCTGCAGCTCCCCAGTACTTGGAGGGGAGCTGTGGACATGCGGGGACACTCAGAGCCCGGCGGGATCAGACCCTGGCTGCGTGCACAGACAGCTGTGACTGCCACACTCACACACACACAGAGTCACATTCTTCAAGGGCACCCAGAAGCTGCAGTTCAGCTCAGCTGGTGCAGGAGAGGGCAAAGCAGGAGAAGGACTCACCTGTGAGAACAGCTCTGTCCGCTGCAGGCCCCAGAGCAGCCTCTGCACTATTGCTGTACTGCAGATGATGGAACTAAGAATTGCCCACAGTGAGGACTCACCCCCAGGGAAGTCACAAAATAAACCGAGTTTCAGGGGAGTGTGTCTCCACACCCCGCATCCCTGCACAAGACCTCTTTCCCTTGAGGTAAAAAAAGCTCGTTAAGGAAACACTTCGGACACAGAGTTAAAAACCACAAAATACACACACCAAGTGTCTGTACATAAACACACACACACACATATATACACATATACACCCCACAGGACAAGACTGATCAGCTGCCCCAGGTATCCGGGAGCAGGATTTGGTCTGCCAAAATACAGGCTGAACCCAAGCAATCCACAGCAGATTCCTACTGAGCAGTCTGCACAGCAGGATAAGATTTTAAAAGATTAAGCAGTACAGCATGGACAGTCACATACAGAGCAGACACAGCCAGTGATGATGCTGGCTGCTGTTAACACTTTCATTTCCAAATTCCATTGCTTAATAAAAACAGGTGAAGGGTCTGAGCAGCTATTCCAGGGCATAACAGAAGCCAGAAGCTGAGAATTCTCACAGGAGCTAGTTTAAAGTAAGAAAACTTTAAAACCAATACAGCAGCAAAAGAAACGTTTTCTCCATATGGTTTTGGAATTACTTTCTCCTTTTATTTCCAGTGGCACACCCCTCCCAAAAGAGCTAAACAACTATCCTTCAAGCTGAAGCACTGAAATTCCAGGAGTGATAATCACAGTGGTCTGACACTGGCACTTAAGGCCTGCTTCTGATTTCAAGCCTGAAAAAAAAAATCAATTATTTACCAGAATTACGACCTACTTAGCAGATAATAGCCTGGGATCTCCTCCCTCTCCCCTTTACAAGCAACATTTTGCTAGAGAACAAAGCACTGAAAAGGAAAGTATGTGGGAGTAGCAGGAACAGGGGCTGTTTTCAGGAGCTCTCAAGCCCCACGCACCCACATCACTGCTCTGGGCAGCTCCCAGTGGGCAGCTGCTGATGGGAACCAACTCTCCTTGTGCCAGGGAGCCCTGAGCCTCTCGCTTGGGCTGAGTGCTGCAGGGAGCAGTGAGCTGGCCTGGCTGCCAGTCACTGGCACCTCACCGGTGGCTGTGGAAACCTGGCTGTGACACGTTCTGCATGAACTGACACTGAAATCAGTACTTTGAGAGGAGAACGGTTCTACAAACCCAGAAACACAAAGAGAAGCTCTGTGGAGGGCAACCTGTAACTATGAAGAGAAAAAATTCAAATATTTGAGACAAGATCCCAAGTCTTCAAGACACCGAGCTTCTAAAAGCCCTTTATGTCAGGCAAGAGATAACAGAACTTTGTGCCAACATGCATTACCAAGTACACATATGGTCTTGGCACCTTAACCAGACACCTTAGAAAGAATATAGACCTAAATGATTCTCTGGCCTCATTCAATTCAAGCTAGCAGAGGTGGGGGTACAGAAACTCACAGAAATTTGTATTGCAGTGGAAGGTACTTTAACCCCACCTACCCCCAAGGAGCTGATTTAGAAATTATGTCAACCTAAACTCCTTATATAGTCCACAGGCATGTCCGGAAACAAATAAAAATCTTAGATGGGATAAACTGCTTAATGGAAGGGGATCAATCACTTGTCAACACAAGAAATCCTGACGGTTGTGCTCCCCCTGTCAGAGAGAGAGGATCCAGGCCATGATTTCTGACTTGACTGGGCCATTTTGAAAGGGAAGAAGATTAGCCAGGCCCAGATACTTGCTCTGAGCTGAGTAAATTGTATGTACAGCTGATCTTGGTGCCAGTAAGGGAGCACACACCCAGAAGGATGGCTGCACTCCTTCAAGCAGCACAGCTGCCTTGAATCTTCATTCCTTTTACAGGAAATGTACTTTTTTATTTTCATCTCTTGCCTTTCATATCGTTTTTGCAGACAGTCAAATATTTTGAGTGAAAACTTCAGTTAAAAACCTAACCATCTTTAAATGGAATACATGTACAACCAGAAGCAAGTAAAACACAACAGGGGGAAAATAAAGGAACACTTGTACATCAGCACTATATTTAGATACTGCTTTACTGGGACATTTACAGAAACTTGGAAGACGCGTTGTGTTGATGCTTGGTCCAGCCCTAAAAAGCTTCAAGCAATTTGCCACAGCCCTGAAATAGAAGTTCTGACGTTTCAGACTGCAAGCTGCACAGTGCAGATACTGTTCAGCAGCACAGTAACTGTTTTCTACAAAACCTCTGCACGCCACTACGTTTCCTGCATTAATGCTTCCTTTAATTTTCAGCAGCAATTTCAAACAACAACTACACTGTCTGACAGACTCACACACTTCGACAGGTTTGAAATACTGAAGAAGTAATAGGATAAGACGAGATTCCTGTCAATATTACTACAGCAGAAAGACACAAACATTACCTCTAAGTTGCTATATGGGACTAGCCAGCCAGTTATTTCAAGCACGGCATCCACTCACATAAAGAGGAAAGTTTGATCCTGCCCCAAGAACAGGGTTTGACAGACAGTCCCCAAAATAATAAACCTTAACCTGGGATTTGTTTTACTTCCTCAGAGTGGAGCATGCTCCAGTTCAGATTTAATATAGCTCATAAAATGCACCCACCCAGCACAGCAGGCACATATTTTATTACAAAAGCTGTATGTGGCAATGGAAACCCTGTTCAGGACATCACTACCATAAAACATCAATCACCACCTTCAAGAGGCTCCTTTTCTGTCCCAAATATTAACTTCTCCTTCTAAAAACAAAAACATTAAAAATAAAAAAGAAGGATCTTGGGAAGGCAAGTTAAAATGAGGAATTTCTGGGACCACACTGGTATCTTACAAGTAACTCATGAAAATAAGACTTAGACTCAAGCTATTCGAGCAAATTTTAGCCTAGATCCGTGGCCAAGAAGCTTTCAATCAAATAAGTGTAGACTCAAAAAACAGCAGGTGTTAAAGATGCCACAGAGAATGACATCAAGTGGTAATGGAAGAAACACAGTTCACACAAAAGAGATGACAAATATCCTCAGGCACTTTCTTCCTGTTAATAATCACAACCGTTTAAGCTGTTAGTTTCACATCAGCAGCCCAGGGCTTGGGGACCACGAGTGGCGACACACAGCAGGAGCTGCAGGAAGTGAAACAAGCCTCTATGTCTCTTCCATCCTAAAATAAAAATGGGCTGGACCTCAGTACTTTAAAGGGAAAGCTGTCTCCTAACAGCAGCCTGGTAGAGATGAAAGACAATGGAATAGCCTCATGTTTGTTTAACAGTTTGTTTCTAACAGATGGGAATGAGGAGAGAAACAAAACAAGCATAACTCACTCCATTTGCATATTACTCCTGAATGTAACAGCTCAGAAAAAAATGTGAAGTTTCATAATCACCTGCACTGCTGATCCATGTGTATTAATTAATCCAAACACAGAGTTTTCATGAAGCTGAAGGCTGAACTCAGCAAGCAAGGTGAGGACTTCCCAGGTAAAGCCAGTGTACCCTTGTGGCCACCCACTACACCTCAAAGGTTAAAGCACTCAACCCTCAGCTGTATGTCAAGCCTTTGGTTTCTGTGTCCCTCTTCAGCAGGAGCACAGGACCAGGCTCTGTTTGACTCTGTTACAAGGCGCCTATGATCAGCAACTGCTGCTGACAAATGGGAAGGGAACAAGAAGAGGAAACCCCAAAAGCACAGCTGAGCCTTATCAAAGGGTGGCACTACAGCCTGGACATCACATAAACTGGATGTTAAGCACAGGACTTGGTTCCTAAGCCACTATCCCTGCTCTCTACTAGTCACTGCAGGACCTTCAGCTGCCACGTCCCTCTTCCCAAGCCTGGAGATTTAGTCTTGGACTAAACCTGAAGTTACTTTGAAGTCACGCTCTGCCTCAAAGAGGTACAAAGGGCCATGGGAGCAAAGGCAGTGAGAGTGTCAGGACCTGAACTGCTCACACAAGGGACTATTTTAACTGAGTACCACAAAGCATCCCTACTGCTGTTGAGTCTTGGTTAGGAGGATTTGAGCCCTACATGTGATCCCTCCTTTCACAGCTGCCTCCCCCTCCCAGGGAAGGATGAGCACGGCCATATAGGTCCAGCAGCCACCAGTCCTTTTCTGTAACAGCTTCTTGGAAACCAAGGTCCCCATGGGACCTGGCAAAAAGCCACGGGTGAAATGTAAAATTTAGTAACAGTGGGATCTGCAGCACAACAGTCTCACAGCACACAGACTTTTCTAAAGGGATTACTGACTATCAGCCACTCTCAGAGGGGGCTCTTTACACGACGCTGGCCCTTGTCCTAGCACGAGGGATGGCACAGACACGAGGTAACACAGCCACAACAATCCAGCTCACACGGGATGAAGCCCTTGGAGAGCCAGGGCACTGCAGTTACTGCAGCAGGGGCCCTGTCAAACGGCAGCGTTAACCCTATAGCTACCAACAGCGCTCCTAACGGGGCTGGGCCCCGGCACAGCCCTCGAGCACGGGAGCTGAGGCCCCACTCCCACACTCCAGGGCAGGCAAAGGGCACAGGCAGAACCCGGGGGACCAGCTTCCCGGGGAGCAGCAGGGATCGGCATCCCAAACGCAGTCTCGCAAGGACATGAGAGATCAAAGCTATTCTTGGCCAGGTGTGGCAAACAAGCAGCAGACACCACTGTCACGGGGAAGCACAGGCAACTCCGTCCTATAATCGGGAATGTGGAGAGATGGGCACCAGCTGGCATTAAGGAGGCTTTGCCTTCAAACGACTGGGCTAAAATCCACTCCTCAGCTAAAACTTGGAATGGCCATATTGCAAAACGAGCTTCCCTCTGGATGTACAACTTCTTATTCAAACCCAAACTCACCTTTCAGGCATATGAACAGTCCAAAATTAAAATATCCCTCTCTCCCAGTAACAATATTTTCTCTCTAATCTGCCCTCTAGAGAGGACAAGTGTGCCTCTCCTCACTGCTTCTCCCTGAACAGAACATAGTTTTTTCTTGCCTTCCTAAAAGCTGAGACTCTTCTTGCTTAGTCCACAAGGTCTGTCAAAAAAATCAAGGCTAGAAAAGTTTTTGGATGTGAATATTCCTGTTTCTCTATCCTCGTTTTACAAAAATGCTGGGAAGAATGCTACACCCTATTGCTGCACAGAGGCCAAGAAACCTGGCTTGCAGCACAGCAGGCTGCCCCATGCAGCCTGGTAAGAAACTTGGAAGAGGACACTTTCACTGAAGATCCCACCTCCTTCAAATTCTGTTAATGAGCTGCTTTTCCTACTGAATGCTGTCCATACATGACAGAAATCCTAAGAAGGGCAGTGTGGTTCGTGCACACAGCCCTGCACATCTGGAGGCCTCCAAGTAAAGGCAGGCCAAGGCCACAAAGCTTCAGGCACCACTCAGTGAGCTCAGCTCTGTGGTTTACTGCCCAGCCTCTAAATACCACATTCCCGTTTTGAACCTACCAAAACCAGCTCAATTAATAGGCCCAAAAGCTGTGTATAAAGTACGTATTATTTAAGGAAAGCAAGGAGGAGGAGAAGACATGATTAGAAGCTTTCAAGTCAGGAGTTACTCCCTATCTATTTGTTGGGTAATTTAAATCTCCCTCTCCACTGTCCATGGTTATTGAGTGATAAAAGGGAAGGAGGAAACCACCCCGGACAAGCCTCTTCTGCTTAGTTTCTTTAAACGGCAACAACAGGTCTAGTCAAACCCATTCCCTGTTCCCAGTGCTAGTCTTCCCCTCTGCTCTCATGCCCGGTACGAGGAGTATTATACCCAGTGGCAACCAGGGCCAAAACCTCTTCCCTTCTTTAACAGCAGAGCCCCTGAATGTGGTCCTACAGAGCAAGGCTCCTATCAGTGATGAAAAGAGCTTGAACATGGAAACACAAGTGGCATTTCTGGGGATGTCATTCCTTGCAAGAAATGGAGCACAGCCATCCTGCTGTACTGTCCAGAAGAAATGGAAGAAAAGACTGAAGAAAAAGCTTGAATAGAAGTTCAAAAACAGTTGCTTCAAACGGAAGCACATCAAACAACTTTCTTCTGCACGAGCAAACAAATCCCAGTAATTTCTGAATGTTCCTTCAGTATTCCGTTCAAAGGGTCAGGAATTCCTGGCTACAGAGATTTTTACCCTGTTAAAGGAATTGAAACCTTTTTCTCCTTTACCTGGGGAACACGTGTAATGTCAGCTGTACAACAGATTATACATGCACGTAAGTTAATGCCTCTCTTGGCAGTGGTTAATAAATGATCCTGGTAACATCAGAATTATATCAAAATTCCACCACAAAGGATAAACCTGATTTACAGGGAAACAGCTATGTGCTGAGCTAGAGCTGCAAATCAGGAGGACTAAAGCCTAATTTAGGTACATCTCTGTCAGCAAGGCTAGGAGCAAAAATTTCAGCTGGGGAGGCATAGAAGGCTAGAAGAGCTGGTGACAAACAGAGAATTCAATCCAAAAAGACCGGATGGCAAAGAGAAGGTGGATTCCCTGAGAATGACAGCTGAAGAAAAGAAGTCCTGGCACACAGGAAATCCAAGGCAGAAAGCACTTTCCACACCTCCAGGACTGCTGGAAATTAGAAGTATTCCAATAGCCTAAATTAAATTGCTTATAACATCACAGCTCTCTGAGTGCAGACTGCTCTGGAAACTGGCAAAAAATATCCCTACTTCCAGTATCACCCAGGCAGTTCATTTTTCATG
This sequence comes from Mystacornis crossleyi, assembly GCA_013400655.1. Lineage (NCBI taxonomy): Eukaryota > Metazoa > Chordata > Aves > Passeriformes > Timaliidae > Mystacornis > Mystacornis crossleyi. The sequence continues at coordinate 104,969 of VYZQ01048541.1, read as the reverse complement.
AGACTGGCACCATGAACTTGTACCTCGCTGGATCCTGTAGATGTACAAAGCCTGACTAAAAGAAAAAGGACCAGTGATTCACAGCAATCACTGGAGAAGTGTCTAGGAAACTCTTCTGCAAGGTTTGACAGTGTGGCACCATGGTTACTAAGACAATACATGGCACAAAATCCTGCTCTATACCAAATCCCTTTGTGTCTCACCATCTGGGACAGCAGTTCCTTTCATCTAATAGGGAAAAGCCATGGCATTTTAGAAATGTGGCTTTTCAAACAACACCCCAAGTGTTTCCTTTGTTTTTTAACTTTCTAGAATTTATAGATGTGCTAAATTTATTATTTTATTCATTACTATCAGGATGTATTACAGAAAGACAACAGCTGAGATCAGGGTCTTTTGTTCTGCAGGTGAACAGTTCAACTCTAGGAAAAGCCAGATTAGCATCCAGCAATACCTCGATGTTCTCCGTTTTTAAATTGAGATAATGTCTACCTATACTCAGAATTATAAAGTAAAAGCTAGAAAAAAAATGTATTTGCAGGTTTTGGGGCAAAAGTCACTTACTACAGGTAACTAATTCTTCTTCGGCTACTCACTTGCCCTTTACATAGCAGGAAGGGTTTGGTAAGGGAATTAGGATAATCGATACAGTTAAAGGCCAAATTATTCAATTGCCACAAAGAGAAATTCCAAAGCATCATTCAGGAACAGCTTTCTGAGACAAGGAAAACTAGACAGCTTTATGTTACTATAGAAACAAGCAACACACTGCCATATGCAACAGAAGAATTTCAGGATTACATAAATCCAAGACCTCCAAAATCTTGCATATATCCCCCTCATCACCAAGCCACAAGGCACTATTTTGCCATCAAGCTCTTCTGGATGTGGTACTTCACTTCTCTTTTACCTTTTCTACTACCAATCCTTTAGTCAAAGCTTCTGCAGGGCATGGAGAAAAATCTGCCTCAGTCTCAAATTCATTACATTTACAGTTTTTAGCCCTCTGCACCCCCTTGGGCTGTGACTTGGCAGATGCCAGTCCCAGCAGCTGGTCTTCAGACAAGCTTACACAGTAATTGACCTGACACGTTCTTGAACAGCTATGCATTATTATTTTGAGAGCTTACAGGTAGGAAGGTCATTGTATAAGGGCATGCCTCCCACCCAACCTGCAGTTCTCCTGAAATCACACCCTGGAATACAACATCACATCCGCTGTCACAGTATCGACACTTGAGAAAGGTTAACAAAGACTGAGCCAGCTCCTGTACTTATCCTGCACCATCCCTCTGCTCACACCTGGGGTCTCTGCTCTTCCCTGAGCTGAAACCGGCTATGCATGCTTCTCCAGAATGAAACTTCAAAAAACAAACAAAAATACATCCGTGGGATGCTGCTCTGACCTCCAGCACACATAACCGGACTGCTGGTGCAGCCCAAGCAGCGCTGCTCTGGGAGCTCTGTATCTGCAGACCACAAATACAGCTTCAGCCACTTGACACCAATCCCGATTACTTGGTGTCATTTCTTTTTGTTTGTTTGTTTTCTCCAATCAATCACCCCCTTTAAGTCAAATTCTGGGTTTTCCTGTTGTTAGGAACGGGGATTCATTGCTTCAGCCTGGCTTCCTCTAGGACACATGGGGAGGAGAGATAAGCTCTCCCTTTCAGTCAGTGCTGACCACAGATAAGCTGACGGGCTTTATTATTTTCCACCTGGCTCTACCAGCAGAACACAAGCAAGGATAATCTGAAAACCTGACAGGTTGAGGAGTAGAAGAAGCAAATGCTTCTTCGGCAAGCCTAAGCTTGCTAACAAGGTTTAAGCAACAGGGCACATTATTTTAGGCTCAGGAAGTAACCAAATCTTTCTGCAGGAAAGAAAATTAGTTCTCCTCCCTAGGAAAACTGAGATCGAGTAGCTGATGTGCATAACCATTCTTTGGAGAGCAACACATACTGGCAAAGCTTTTCAAACCAGCCTTTAGCCACATTAGTTCCCTTTAACACAAAGGAATTTGAAGACCGCAGTCTAACAGATGAGGAAGCTTTGCCATCTCATCCTTTCCAGGGAGGCACAGGTAGCATCACTTAAAGAGTATCAAAGAGATGACTGAGCAAAAAAGAAGAGGTGGGGGCCATTTAAAATATACTGTAGTTCTAGTACTACAACAAATGCCAGGAAATTCCCAAGTCCTGCCTTTTATTTTGTCCCAAAATACAATGGTATGATTTAAGAAGGGTGTGTGAAAACTTGCTTGGTGCACCCTAACTGCGCATGCTGCTGCCCACAGGCAAAGAAAATGTACTCCAAACATCCCGGCACTGTAACGCCTGGATTTCTTACCACCTCACGTTATAATGGAACAGATGCACTTTTAATATCCCTGTCACCCTGCCCATCTTTACAGATAAAGTTTGCCCCCTGGAATAAAAGAAGACGGCATTTGGAGAAATACAGAAGTAGATTAAGTGAATTCCTAAACCCATTTCAACAACTGTGCTTCTCATTTATGCTCATGTGCTGCATTCTCCAATGTTTTTTAGTTGTTGCCACATTCCTAAAGACAGCTACCAGCATGGCAATTGCCATTACAAATCTGCAGTTCCATCCTTAGACTTACCATGAAATAAGGTCACAGAAATGAGATGCAAGAAAACAAAGTACTATCTGTTTGATGGACTATCAAACATTTGGAAACTCTTAGTCAAAGAGCTGAGACAATGCTTCTGCACTCAGATAATGTGCTCTGTTCATCAAAATGCTGCCCAGGACTTTAAGCAGATTTTCTCTATGCTTCCAAGCTGGTTTCTTCTGCTAACTCAAATCCTATGTGGATGCTTGTCAGCCCTGATCTTCAGCAGATAGTCCACACTTCAGAGACATTTCTAAACTGAACTCCCTACACATAATGCGCTGAAATATTTACTACTGTGGGCTTAAAAATTTCCAGGTCTCTCCCTCAGAGACTCCTTTTTCCCCCTCAGTGAAAACTCTGAGGTACCTGTGGGCCAGGACTACGAAATATGAAAGAAATTGTTACTAGAAAAAGATTCTTATCATTAATTTGAGAAAGTTCTTTTCACTGAAGCTAGTGGGACTATATTTCAGAACATTTTGTCAGAAGAAACACTAAAAAGTCAAATATTCCAGTGCTTCAAAGCATGTACTACTTAAGAGACAAGAAAGTAATTTGCAAAATAATCCAAATTAGAACAACAAAACCACTCCTCCAGAAACACAAACACACAAAGCAAGATGCTCTCAGTACATGCAAGCAGGCACAGCTTAGATCTGCAGATCATTTGACCTACTGCAATTCTTCAAAATGTTTCTGTAAAAAAATAAAAGGCACTTAGATAAGCAAATCCAAGTATTTTGTTTAATCAATGGCCCCTAACAGTGTGCTACAAGACTGCCTGTCAATTTAGAAAAAAAAGATACAGCATTTTATTTAAAATAGAAAGAAGCAACACTCATAATTAAAACAAGCTGGAAAGTCGTTACCCTTCAGTGAGGAAAAGGAGTAACCCTGGGGCAATGATTGGGGCAAGTCATTGAAAAGGGGCTTAGACTTGACAAGTCACACAGGACGCTCAGGGGCTGTGCAAGCAGCACACTGTGCAGCACGCACAGATCGCGGAGACCACACCACGCACACATCAGTGAGCAACTTACACCGCGCAATTAAATATTTAGGGAAATTAGGGCCCGCACAGAGCTCTGCAGCAGCCATTGCCTCCTTACACTGACTCTGGAAGAGCAGCTCTGCATCAGCCTCTGCCCAGACTCTGCCCCTGGGAAAGGGTAACTCTCACCTTTCATGGTGCTTGTGGCAGAGCCGCGATGCTCCGGGTGACCAAACCACTCCACTCACGGCTTGTACACTCAGCAAGGGGGAAAGAGTTACGCAGTGCCAAAGACTTGCAGGGTCAGAGCTCTTATGCTGACTAAACAAACAAATTTACATTATATGCAGACAGATAATGCTGGATGTCAAAACCTGGCATGGCAATGAATGAGACTGTGTATTTTCTGACACAAGAGTTTCAAATGAACTCACACTTCATGCACCACACAAATGTGAGGAGAAAAGGCCTTACTGCTGAACCATAAAATATTCTGCACATTGCAAGACCAAAACAACCCACAAAAACCATTAACACTCTCTATAGGACTTTTAAAACATTTGATAATGAGTGCACAGCAAACCATAATATCAGAACCACATCTTTTACAGCACACGTGAAGGAATGTATCTGTCTTGCTATCAAAACATTATAAAACCAGATTTCCTAGGGAAGAAGACTCTCAACTTTGCCACAGTAGAGCAACAGTTACCCAAAAGAACACAGATAAGGACATTATGCATGCACAAAAATAGTGTCAGTCGCCAACTTGCACATGCATTTCTCTGCAATTATAGCTTATTACGGCTGCAGTCATAACACAGTTATTCAACAAATTCTGAAGACATTAGCCTCCTGGAGAGTATGAAGTAGTTTTTCACCACCAGCAGAACCAGCTGTCTGAGGATTGCTGCAGTGATAAAAACCTCTTTCCCTCTGTATCACCTTACAGTGACAGCAAGGACACCAAAGGAAGGGACAATGAACAAGCCCTGAGTCTGCTTAAGTGGACGCCGACAGAGCAGGAGCGCAGCAAAGAGACGGTTCTGAGAACAGTCACCCCAGAGGCGACACAGCGCAGCAAGAACGGAGTGCCAGTGGAGAGCCTGCCTGACCCCGGGCGCACGCAGTCACAAATTACACATCACTACAGGAAAAAGGCAGCGTTACAGGCTTTATATGCTGCTTCTCTGACACGTGGAATTAAGAAATTAGTAGGTATTTCTGCAGCCTTAGATCACAGCAGAACTGCATCCCCAGAGAGGAGGGGAGACCGGAAGGCAGGAAGGAGCATCTCCTGGCAGAAGAGGACACAGCGTGCCAACCCAGCTGGACAGCCCTGTGGGAACATCACTCTGCTGTACCAGCACAAGGAGTCCGGCCTCTGCTCAGAGAGAAACCATGACTTTGAAAGCTTCAGTACCAACTCATTTAATAAATTACCCTTGTCTCACACCAGTTTTCAGTTTCAGTGTAAAATCTGACCTTGATTAAGATAGACTGGCAAAGAAATGATACAAAAAGGTAACCCAAAAGATACAGCTTTTCCATTAGCTGATTCATTAATTTTCATTTTTAAGTCCAGCTTTGCAGCTAAACGAGGACACAATCTCCCAAGGACAGTGTACCCCTAATTAAACATCATCCAAAGGGAACACACTGATTCCTTTGTAACAATTTAGCTTTAAGACATTGTGGAATCAGACTTCAATATGTGATGTCATACTCCGTAGACCAATGTCTTTTGAGCAAGAAGGATTTCTGTTATGTTCACATGGACAAATCAACATGGGACAACGAACAGGATTTCAGAGCTGGTACTACAAGGCTTTTCTAAACCACGGAGTTTCACCCAGACAATGCCTTAAATGTGCCACGGAGACCTTTGAAGATCCCTCTATCAGGATTTCGCAGGTGTACGTGACACATTTAGATTTTTAAGGTTACAGTACATTCCCACATACTTCAGAATCATGGAGACAAAAAATACTCCCCCAAGCAAATTTATTGGCACTTTCTGACCAGTATTTCAGCAGTTAAAGAATTAGGAATGTAAAGTGCGCTGGGACTTGAACTCTGGGTGTGGTTACCACAAAGCTGAAAGAAAGAAACAAGCCAGTGCAGGAACCAGCTCATGTTTTGCCAGGGAGACAGAAATAAGACTAAAGTAAACAGAGAAGCTGTGCTAACAGATACTAAGTGTCATTTCGAGTGTCATTGACTTCAGCAGTGCAAAAGTTACGGAACTGACTGCACCTCAGGAGAGCCAGACATTCTGTTCCTGTCGAGCATTACTTTCTTGCCAGAAGATGCATGAAGTTTATCAGTGAAAACAAACACAAGAAAAGACAATTTCAGTTTTGTTTCATCTTCACAGCTTTCAATGACTGTCTATCCAAGCAGTAATTTTCTCAAGTTTTTTAAATCCAACTATATTCATGTAATAAGGTTTTCTGTTTGAAACAGAAGCAGAAAATTCTCTGTCACACTTTACACTGTCCTTAACTCACTCCTTTGTACCTGGAGATGGCACACTCTCAGCAGTACCTAAACACAAAGACTACAGAGAAAAAAGCTGTTATCAAAGATGAATACTCCCTCACCCCAGCCTTAACACAAAGGACTTCTTTGTATCCCTATCACAGTCAAAAATAGTATTGTCTTCCATACTCCTCTCCACTTCTCACCATCCTCCTCCTTCCCTATATAAACAAATATGGAAGGACCAAGTCTGCCTGTACGCTTCAATTTACAACAAATTCCAAACAGATTCAAATGGCTGTTAATCAGAGCTGAGCAAATACTTGGATTTCCAGGGTAGGTTTCTCAGGAATGGCTCAGAACTACCCTCACTAATCTCTTTAAAGGTAATGAATATTTACAAGTGACAGGGTACCACTGAGACAATGCACAGAACTTTCAAAACGCAAATTTTGACTCCAAATTCCTCCCCTTAAGAGAGAAATAACCTTTGTTCCAGACGTGCACAGCAACCTTGACAAAGGCACTTGTGCTCCAAAATCAATCCACAGTTCTTTTAACAAATTAATTTGTGTAGCTGGAAGAGGAAATCCCATCTTTCTACACTGGGCAGGAAAGGGCTGCAGATCCTTCAAAGCGTGTTAGTGGAGGATCCCTTTCTGCCACTCCCCACTGCAGCAGATAAAAATTCAGAAATTCCCACCAGTCCCCCAGGAAACAGCAGCAGTGTTCCCCCGCCCAGCACCTGTAGCAGAGCACAAGTTTCTAAAGCACTGCTGAGCCATCAGCTGTCTCCGAAGCCAGCAGACAGACAGCTTTTGTGCCTCCCTGCCCTGGCAGCTGCCGGGAGAGCTGCGGGGGCCGGGAGCAGGGTGTTCTCCCCAGCACACCCCGGGACGGCATCGGCAGGCAGGACAAAAAGGGACTCAAGGAATCGGGGCAACGGAGCACGCATACACATGCCGTGTCCTGACAACCTCTCCTTCCTTCCAGCTTCAAGTTAGTTATTCTGAGGGCTAACATTTAATGTTGGGGACATTCCAAGTCCACCTAAGGCTGGAGAATTTGAAAAAGAAAACGTGAAGCACAGGACAATCTTACCTGGCTGCAGCCTTTCTGGGAAAAGGAGTGGAGAGAAGCCTGTCTGACGAAGCATCTTAATAACCCAGAGCTTCCCTCAGCCAGGCTTCAGGAAGATGCAGGTGACAAAGGAGCAGAACAAGCCCAAGTGGCCGTAAGCACTGGCATGTGGCCGGAGGGCCTCAGTCCAGCAGCAGATGCCACCCCGGGGTGTGTGACAGCCCCCATACCACAGGCAACAGCTGGGTCACAACAAGTGGCGAGTGAAAAAGGCACAGAAGGGAAGCAGCAGCTGAACAGGTGACAGCTCTCAGCAGAACCCAGCCGGAGCCCAGTGCAGCGAGTTCGGAGGGTGGTGGCCACAGCAAGGGAATCTAAGCAGCAGGGAAAGCTGCAGCCTTCCCTAGAGCCAACTCCTTCAAGTTCAGGCCATAAAACATAAGATAAAAAGCAAAACTGGCAGAGTAACCATAGGAGGGACAATGGGAGAACCAATGCCTGGGTAACATTTACCACAGTCAGTGGTAACACAGGAAATGTGTGTTCCCTTTTAAAAATTCTTCTGTGCCTTCCTCCAGTCGTCAGTGTTCCTTCAGCTAAAAATCTGCTATTCTGCTAAACTCAGGTAAGCAGTGATACTCAAATGTAGATACCTATCACATTCCTCTCAGGCCTATCCTGCAATTTTCAAGCTAATTCATTCCACAGCATAGCTCAGGTAATGAACATCAGCTCAGCTTTGACAGCACCTTCTGGTCTTTACTGCTGTCACAGCTGGCCCACCAGCTGTTTTCTGCATGTACTCTTGCAAACTTAAGGGGCAGGCCAGGCAGCAGAAGTTTGAGCACTAAATTCTTGGATTAACAGGAGTTAGATGAGGCAAATGCATAAGCAGCAGCACTCTGAGGAAGTCAAGAACAGAAGCATACCTGCAGAGAGGCTAGAGCGCAAGAGCCACACAAACAGTATTTCTCAAACTCTTCAAATATCTACAAACATACAAGCAGTGGCTGAAACTACCTAAAAATATGCACAGGCAAATTGCTCTAACACTGACTTAATTACAGTTAAATTAACACTACTATAGATTCCACACCCCACTGACAGAAGTCCTAAGAAAACAAGAAATAAACAGGTGAGTCATCCAACTTTTTCACCTACCTTTCCTGCATCCTTTTATCAAGCCCAGACTCTGCAGCACCCAAGTTGCTGCCACATTCCAGGCAACTGTGGCCACCAGCCTTCACCTGGCAGTTCCTACGCACAGGTTTGGAACCATTTTTTACACTAACATGGGCTCCACTTGGAAACAAAAGGCTCAAAGGACTGATCCATGTAACTTATTTTCTCCCTCTAGCTATTACAGATGAGATATTACAGAGCTGCTGGAGCTCCCTCATCCTTACAGGTTTAGGGGGGAAAAAAAAGAAAACTGTGTCCAGCTTGCTTCAGGGAAGGTATCCAAATCAAAGTTAACTCGAACATATGAAACCAAAAAGCCAAAGCTTGGCAGTGCCATCAGCTGCTCCTAATGAAGGCAGCTGCCACAGGGTGCATTTCAGAAACATCCACAGGCAGTTCTGACATGGATTTGGTCTCCCTTTGCAGTAAGTGACATTCAAAACAATTTACAAAGAAAATCCTCGTCTTCATCTTCCACAAAAAGATGATAAGAGTTGCAAAGAAGCAAAGCACATCCCCCTCAACAGTCCCACTTTCTTCCACTGTCCTGTGCCATACCAAAGGGATCCTACTTCCCTCAGGCTTTCTGGTACAACAGGAATCAGCACAGTCAGAAGGCAAATTGCCTTTTACCATCCCCAGTAAGAAGGTCAGGAGCTGGGAAGGCTGGGCTGGGCTCTGGGAGAACTTTATATACCAGTTTAGGTTAAGCAGCTTCTCCACAAGCTTCTCAGCACCTGCTATTCACCGAGCTTGTGAGAGTGGTCCAGAGATTCCCCGTCTGCTTTCTTCACTTTCATTCAACCTCAAGAATTTCCCACTGAAGGCACTCCACCCAAAGCTAGGCATCCAAAGAACTGTAAGATAAACCACCTGAACTGGTAGGGTGTCTCTATTTGGCATCTTTAATCAGTTTTTGCGGAAATCTTGAGCCTTCGACCTTGCCAAGCAGTTACGTCATGCCTCCTAAAACGCTCCACCGACAGATTTTTGTTGTGCTCACCATAATAACTCTTTCTGTCCGCCCCTCAAACAGTAACTGCTGGGTGTGCAATAAACCGTGGCACTCCCACCCCCTCTTACATCGGAGGAACGAGAACCAGCGCCCAGAGACAGCCAAGTGAGAAAACCAGTCCGAGGCACGCGGGGAGCCCCGCACTGCTCTAAATGGCTCCCTCCCCGTGCAGATACAGCTCCCGCAGTCAGCTCCCCTCCACCCCCTCCTGCTCTCAGGGACTAAATGACAATACAGACGCAAGGCTCGCCTCTCACAGCCACAGAAGACTCAGGGCCTCTGCAGCCTACAGCGTGTGAATATAAATCACGCCCCATCCAAACCTCACACTGCAGTCAAGGCAAGTGGGTCTAAACCTTCTTTTAAAATAGAAACAAAACCAAAACAAACAACAAAAACAACACAGAGCAGACCACAGCTCCCCTGCTTTTAGGTCTTCCTCACCCTTCCAGGAGTTCAAAAAACTCTCTGGTGACCTCAGAGACTATCAGCTCCTTCATGTTGACGAGCAACTAGCTGCTCTGTGGAGCTGCCCCATGAAAGCAGGGGTTCCTTTATTTACAGTTTCTTTCCTCCTTTCCCACCAGTTATTTTTAAGGGATTATGTTTCCTGTTTTCACTGCTTTGCCTCCATTTGTCATTCAACACAGCCATTAAAGTAGGAGGGAAGTGCAGGGGAGCAGACCAACACAAAGCAAACCTTTAGGGTTCAGCAAGCACGGGATTAAATGTCACCTCTTCCCCCTCAGCCTCACCTCTCTCTTGCACACCCTCCAAGACGTTATGTAAATATGGCTTATCCTCCAGCATATACCCAGATTCTGACAGCTTTGACAGATTAGACATTTCAGGATGGATCAGATAAGCAACCTACTCATCCTGGTTTCTGGCAGCGACTTACCCTCCCTCTGGCTGGTCCATTTTGGATCATGAACAACTTGTTCTGGAAAACCCCTGCCTGTATCTTGGAGCTAGAAATGGTGCCACAGCAGTTTTTAGAGACAAAAGCAGAGCAACAGAACTCAGATACTCGTTATGCTGTTGATTTGCAGACATCGTCTCCTTACCACCTCAGCAGTGGATGTGCAATTTTCAGGGAAATGTAGTGAGAGAAAAAACAAAACAAAAAACCCAACGGGTCTGGCAACAACTCAGAAGGATGAAATCCACAGAACTACAGCCCTTTCCTTAAGCCTTTGCTTACAAATGTCCTGGCAGCAGTCTCACAGTCCCTGCTGACGAAGGTCGTACTGAGTAACTCAGACGTAGGGTAGTTCCTACAACTCTCCTGCTCCTCAGCAGAGCTCTTCTGCAACCCGTAGGAGAAGTGCGGTGGCCCCTGAGGACAATAAATACAAAGCTATCAAAAGTTAAGGGAACAGAACAACTGGCTTTGAGGAGATACAGCGCAGTTTTACTGTTTTAGCACCTTTTCAGATATCCCAAAGCTCTTTGCTCTCTGCTCGTACATTCTTTACTACAGCCTGACTCCCATCCATCACCTGGTACTCAAACACACGGGCTCTCTATGAAGGATAAAGAATAACTGTTTCAGGACAAGCAGAGTCAGAAGCACCTCTGCCAAGTCCATCAGCCCCCTCCAAGAGTTCACATGCTCTTATTCACATGATTCTATGGTTCCCCAAGGCTGCTGCTGTAATTGCAACCTTCCCACCCTCCTCTTTCCCAGTCACACCGCGGGGCTGCCCCAAAGGTGGCAGTGCATTGCACTAGAAGCAGATGATAGCCAAGGGATGAAGGGAAAGGAAAGACAAAAAGCAAAGTGTTGAGACAGGAACACAAAGACTCCAAAATAAAATTTGGTTTTAAGGCAGCTCAGGGTATGGCTAAGCTGGTCTAATGAGGGAGTGCAGTTTGTGCAGCAGCAAATCATACACAGAAAGAATCCTTACACAGGTATCAGAGAGCAATTAAGGTTTAATTAGGCTCAGGATAGACAAATCAACACGAAAGAGGAAACTAATTACATATGAAACTGAATCATGCATGGCACATACACACCAGGGATACCAGAATGGTAAAGGACACTGAGATGGGAGAAAAACACCACAACCAAAAACTGTCAACAAGGAGAGAAACCAGCATCTGAGATGGCCACAGCCACTTCTGGAGAAGATACATTTCTGCTCCCAGGCAGAAGAAATCTTCATTTTATGGGACTGCAAAAATGAACACGTTTCAGCAGTGAAGAAAGAATCAACTAAAATCATACCAAGCATCAGGAGATCCTGAGCTCAATACCTGACAGCTCAGACCGCACAGCTGGGCAGAGGGGACAATCACACTGGAGACAAAAGCAATTTCCCAATGCCTAAACCCAGCTGTCCCTTCGATTGCGTTAGGAAAGGCCGATCTCCTACCCAGACCAGCTAAAACAGGCGCAGCCCTCTCGAGCAAAGATGCGCTGTGGAAGCGTATCAGAGTGCACTGTGCTGATAAAAGGCCGTGCTGGGGAACACACGGGGCACATGCAGGAGGGCTCAGCTCAGCAGGGCTCTTCCCAAGAGAGTCAAGAGAGCTGTGTAGGTACTGCTCCTCTCAAACCACACATCCCCTGAGGGCTGGGTATTTCTTTTTCCTTTGAACAGTGCCACCTTATTTCTTGATACTACTGTAAACAGACTCACCGCAGGAACTGGTTTAGGGAGCTGCTGACTCAGAGCATCAGCAACTTCACATTCTAAAGTTCTCCTTAAGAGGTAGAACAAGCAGAGCACACAATAAAGGAGTTTTGGAAAAAATAATAGGTACAAAGAGTATAAATAAGCAACCACACACTGAAAACCTGGGCAAAGCTGCTGCAAGGAAGATATTGAAAGTTTCTAGGCTTGCTAATATACCACAGATCACAAGACAGTTGCATTCTTGGCTGAGTACGATAGCTTCTCTCACTGATCTTGCAAGAGAATGTTAATGAGGCCTACCTGGACGGCTTTAAAATTTAGGGGAGTACTGTTCTGGCAGGAACTTACTGGTTAGTAAGTCAATCTGAAACACAAATTACCTTTATTGTAAATGCACCTTTCTAAGCAGTTGAAACACAAACAACAAACAAAAAATCCAAAGCAAACAAACAAAAACCCCAAATCAAACATCAGCTCAAGAAAACCCCAACATACAGATCTGCCTTTGGAGAACTGCAAATAAGAAAAGCCGGTTAGTCTAGCAGTCAATCCTGCAGCACAGGTAAAATGGAATTTTTTCAATTCCTGTCTCCTTTATTGTTGCCAGCTAAAGGCTTGCTTGATTTCTTAAGCAAACTCAGTGGGAGAATAGACCGGACTTCCCTGAAATATTCTCTTGCCACAAAATTTCTGCATTGCAAAGCACCATTCAGTTAACAACACGGTCAAAAGAAGAGTCTCTTGCACTGTAATAAGTGAACAAAAGTCAGACCCCTGGATTCTACCGTGCCAAGAGCCATAGAAACGTTGGGAGTAAAACACAGACAGAAGAGATTCCCAGCAAGGAGCCTGGTAATGAGACACAAACTATTTCATAGCTTCAGTTCATTTACATGCATTAGTAATTAAAAAACAGCTGTTTGGTTGGTTACATAAAAGAAGATGTGGTCACCAGTATGGTTCTTTATCATACAAACACTGCAGCATAAACCAACAAAAAGGCAGTAAATCTAACTAACTTTTCCCTTTAGGCCCTATCCACAGCAGGGCTCTACCAGGAACAGTGAAAAGAAAGGTTAAACCATATTTATCTAACCACCACAGGCAGAGATGAGCAGGGATAAAGCTGATTTAGTATCGATGTTACCACCTCACTTCATGGATGAGATGTATGTAGTAAGTTCTAGAACCAAAAACTAAAGTTCAGGGTCAAGATCCCACACCTATCATCTGATCTTGGGCAAAAAACCCCTCAGTTTCCCTGGATGGACAGGGAATGTACCCACATTTCTGAAACACCTGCAGATCCCAAGAGCAAATAAGCCCACATCATTACAGCAGTGCAAGAGAATATATGAAAAGAAACCCCCAGTTTTAACAGTGTGTATCCTTCCTCCTTTGTGCAGAAGATCTTAGACTGAATTCTCTCCTCCCCACTCCCAGGAGCAGGGAATAGGAATAGTGTCAGGAATAGGATCCTTACGTGCATTTTTTTAAGCCAACCTCCAATACATCACATTGGAACGTGAAATGACAAGTTATCCTTTTAAAAGTAAATAACTGAACCTAATCACAAGTTTCACACAGACTTTCATATTATTAAAACTACATTTCAATATACTTAAAACAAAACCCAGCACTTTCTAAGCACAGGACTCCCAACATCCTTAACACTATTCCTGTCTCCAGGCCTGCTTCTCTGAAAAACATTCACCCACCCAATTTTTGCCTTATCAGGAACCTGCTACATTCCAAAGGGCTGTACTCAAGGTTGTAATGTTCTTTTCCAAGTATTTTGCTGACTATTTCAGTGCCAAATACGGCCCTTTGCAGGATACACTTTTTTGCAGGAACTCAAAGCCCGAGACGTTTCAACAGGGTTGCACGGCATTGCTGACAGGAAGCAGAATGCTGTTTGCTTCAGTCAAAGAGAAAAAGTGTGTCACTTTGTGTATTTTTAAAACTGAGAATTAATAATTGATATTTGCCTTCACAGAGTCCTTTGATCCCGAAGCAAATCAAGCTAATGGGATACACTCAGTAGTAGAGCCGCCCCTGGGCTGAGGCACCGGGCACCCGCAGGCTGTGCAAGGTGGAGAAGAGAACAGGCAAAGAACGAGAGTTTGCCCTTGTAACAGGGTGCTGAGTCCTGGCAGAGCAGCGAGACTCTCTGAGGACTCTCTGAGAGACCGAGCTGCAGACAGCACAGGGTTAAACACAAGCGGTTTGCGACTCCCAGTTCCCCCTCCAAACAGCAACCCCTCCGCACTGCCTGCGGCTCGGGCTGACATCTCCCAGGCACACTCGGCCTGCACACGGACACGGGACACACTGGGACAGGGGTCAGCTGGAGCCGTCTTCAAGGACGTATTAAACGATGCAGTCAAATCCACTTAAATAGCCAACAGAGTATCAGAATAAACCTGTTAAAAGGATTATTCTACATACTAGTTGATTTCTACAACAGTTGCATTTGTTGCAAAAGCCCTTTAAACGAATACGAGCTAAGGAAATCACCTCGGGGCCGAGGCAGAGCACATAGCCAAGAACAAGAAATCAGCTATTTTAAAAGGTTCAACAGAAGAGAACCAGACCCAGCTCTGCTGAGTTGTCCAAAGTGCCTCAGATAGTAATCCTATTTCAGGAATACAGGGAGTGCTCTGGGCTCAATGAGTCAGCAGGGTGGGGCATTTTTTTTTCCATGTTTGTGGACTGAACAGGAACAGAAAAACCAAAAGAAGCTGGAAGCCAGAAATGCAGCACCTGGCTGGTGCACAGGCAGAAATTCAGCAGAGTTAAGTCAGAAGAGTTCACAAATCTCTGCAGAGCCAGCAGTGACAGGTAAAAATAGAAGTCTTATCCGGGAGCCACGTAAGCATTCAAACTAAAACTGAACAGAGAAACTGGAAAGATGTTTCAGTGCTGTAAGCTACGTGCATTTTCTCCTGATGACTCTTGCCGTCTCCTTGTTCAAGACCGAGCTTTTTAAGCAAATAACGCTATCTGACAGAAATCTTAGTTCCACTATTAGGCCAGGACATGACATTTTATATTTCAAAGCAAACAAATGTAAAAAGGCCAAGGAAAAACCTCTAAAACCCCACTTCCCCAAAAACACTCATCAAGGGAAAATATTCACATAGTTATAAGATGTAATACTACAGATGTCTCATTACAGTAATTACATAATAAAAAATGACAGGAAATCTTAGCCCATGAACACTCACACATACACTCCGAAAACGCAACCACAAGTTACTGAAGGAGGTCCACTCACTCCTAAAAGCTGTGCCGACCTGGCATCCATTCTGTCCTCCTTTCAGATGATTTATGAACTAAACAACCTTTTGGCAGAAGCTGGACACCTTTTTAAGTCTTAGTAAAAACAAAATAATTGTATCTTCTTCTCCACTTTCTCCTGGTCATAAGCAGTCAGTGTATTTGCTGATGTAATAATTAAAACCACAAAGTACTTAAATAGGCAGGGGAATCAGTCATACAGACCAGGACGTCATCAGGTCTGTCAAGGAGATATTTACTGTAAATACACCTTTCCCCTCATTTTCAGTCCTAGCGTTCCACTTAGATTTATTCTGCAAAACAATTTCAAATATCTGCAAGCCCTTAGGCAGCTTTTACTCATTCACATTCCCCCAGCAGCAGAAACAAAGCATCTGCCCAGGGAAGAGGTGCTCTGCTCAAAGGACACCCCAAACCTCTTTGGGAAAGCAGCTGGATAATCGTAAGTGAAATTGCTGAAGTTAAACAAGACTCCTCAGCATTAATGTTTCATTGTTATTTGAATTTACAGGGTGGCAGGGGACTGGGTATTTAAGTGTAAATTGTCTTTCATGGCATTACACTCTCTCCCCCAACACCAACCAGTCAGTTACTACTCCACCAGCAACATTTGTAGGAGGATAGATTAGGATCCAGGGTTAGGGGGGTTGTGCTTTGGTTAGGTGAGTTTTGTGATTTTTTTTTTAATTGATTTTGGCTCAGAAAAAGCCAAACAAAACCCCCCAAAATGCCACAGATAAATTCCCTGATCCAGTTCTCAGCGTGAACCGAGAAATGAGCAGTTGCTGGCACGACTGACAGGGCAGCAGGTCACAGCGTGAGGCTTTAGCAGCAGAGACAATTTAAATCAAGATTTAGCCTCAAGGGGCATAATAGGAAAATACTGGAAGACATACACAGATACATGTTGTAAGACAAGGCAGCTTATGCTTCAAATTTTAAGCAAATAAACCAAGAAAAGGAAGAAGTAGAAAACCCAGAAATTAACACACACAGCAACCACAGTCACAGGCAAACATAATCCAGATTCTGGACTTTTTTACTTAGAGAGGAAACTGAACGAGTTAATATGAACACAGAATTAAGGACAAAAAAAGAATAGGGGAAGCAAGCATATGAATTGTAGAAATCAATGAAAGAGCAAGCCCCCCAGCAACAGAACACAGGTTTCTTCATTGTGTTTTGGTTTTTTCTCTTTGACAGTATTTTCCTTTAAAAGTTAAATATGGATATAAACTAATTTCTAAATACATACCTATAGAGGAAGTTAATCAATTTACTAATCGAAGCGTGATCCAGGAGAAATGCACCAAATTTGATTCCAGGACACTAGAGCTCACAAAAATTCAGCTAAAACCCTGAGTTTCAACAACTCAAAAGACTGAGCTGCATATTTCCTCATTAACACACTTGGAAATTTATTTATGCAAATCACTATATTAAAATAAAAGCTTGCTATAAACCTAAGGCTGTTTTTCTTTTTAAGTTCCCTTTTCATTCTTTACATTTGTTTGGGAAAAAAACTTGCAAATGACTTGTTTCCTTACAAACTAAAAAACACAACCACAAAGCAACCAATTATTAAATGCTATTAAATAAGCCTGTTTCAGTGTGCATCAGCCCTACATGGCAAGTGTCTATTAATGGGAAAACCAGTTTTAGCATCAGAATGTTTCCTTAACCAGCGGTTTTACAAGGAAAAAAATTACAAGGAAAAGTTCCTAACAAAGTTTAGGTAGAACTCTCTAAATCTGCTTGTATATTTGCATCAGTGCATATTTGCACATACATTGAAACCAGTCTGAAACACCTACTGGTGTACAGAATAAAATATTCAAGTTAAAAATTCTCCCTCTTCAGATACTTCTCGTGCACGTATATATTCAGAACACATTTACAGAACAGATAATCAGTTCTCCTTTCCTGCTTTAAGTGCAGATACTGAGATTTCAAACACGCTCTGGAATGGAACACAGGCACTAACTATAGGAAGATGGGGAACCCTTTATCCGCGGTACAAATTTTACTGTGTTTACACATCAGCACGGAACAAAGCAGAGCTTAGATCACATTAGTACGTATTTCAGTTTGAGCGGCGACCACAACAAATTATGTATAGGTCAGTGCCCAAGCCTGAGTGAGTTCGGGGTAGTCAAGGGCAGGCCTAGGGCACGTTTGCTGAGCTCACACACCACAGGTCAGCCGCACTCAAACAGCCCCGATCACACCAGGCTCTGACACAGCCTCAGCTGGCTGCAGACAGCGGCCCAGCTGAGAGGAAGGCACCTTCTGGTGGTGTCTCAGATATTCTAGAGACATAATAGATAAGATTTTTCTCTCCATGAATACTGAAAAAACCCTACCTAACCAAAGCTCATTTTGAGAGAGTCCCAGCTCAGAGGACTGGGCAAAACGGAAAGAGCACACCTGATGTTTTGATGTAAACACCATTTTCTCACTTTGTCAGGCCGTTTTCCCCTTTAAGATGGCAGATGCAGTATGGCTAAAAGAATTATTAAATGAAGTAATAATGCTTTCCAAATTACATTAGTGTTTCCATCGCACCTGTCCAGGAGGCATGGCAGATGTATATGGACAGATAACACAGTTCTCCAAGAGGTACAAGAAACTTCAAAACAAAATCACAGTTTTGAGCTGCCTGCCCAGCACAGCTCTGAGCCAGCTCTCAGCCACATCAGTATTGCTACTGAAGCAGCAGAACCTGCATGCATGTCAGTTTTAAAACATTTATAACCTAAGCCTGTGCAGACCCTATCAGCTCCTTTGAAGTCAGAGATCAAGCCCACTTTTGAACTTCAAAATCAAAGTATCTTGGGAAATTCTGGTTCAGGTAGTTATATAGAAACAAACAGCTAGTGCTATGGAGCTTCACTCACAGCAGAACAGTCACTAGAAACCCCCTGGCATTAGCAAGACCTCGATCAGGTCTTTCCCAAGACACTGTTAGAGGTCTCAAGAGTAGCCACTGCTGTGTTCAACTATTAAATAAAACAAAAACAATAATCCAAGAAAAAAAATCAACCAACCAATCAACCAAAATTTGTTAAGCTCTCTTGCTCCTTCCTTGCTACTTATTCCAAATGCGTACCTTCTCTCCCGACATTTTTTCCTATTGAGAACACTGACCCTTTTAGCAATACAGAAAAACTGGTAATAGCAAGTTGACTTCAGCTCTGTGACTGCATATTTCACTCACTGCATACAGAAGTTGCAAAATCAATTTGGATTAGGAAGGGTCAAAGTGATGTATAAATCCTATGTAAATATTTCTGTACAAAGCAGCGTGGTTTCTCAACAACTACAAAACAAAAGGCTTGTGGGTTCGTGTGGAACTGCTCAGCTGTGCTCAGGAGGACCTCCAAGAAATGCAGCAAGTCAAACAGAGGAAGTGCCTCTCCAAAGCCTAAACGGGTGCAGTGACAGCGCTGTGTGTTCATACATCACTTAAGAATACAGGGAAGTGGAAAATAATTGTCTTCACCGTGGCCTCATATAAATTCATAAGATATGCTCTCACATGAAGCAGAACCCAGCCCTCATGTGAATGGCAAGAGCACCAGCCATGTAAACCATTTCAAAACTGCAATCAGTCTCTCATCCCTGTCACGCAGTACAGAGCAATTCAAGAAGGCAGTCAGGCCTGTCGCTCAGTATATCACCTCAAACACCAAAGGAAAACCAGGAAATCTGCTTGATCCCTATCATCTGAAAATAGCATGGGGACCATCAGTCAGGTCTGCCAATGGCCCTTCTGCCAGAAAAAAAATGAACTGTTGCGTAAGTGTAAGACAGTAAATGGTTTCCAGGTTCCCTGTTAAGGTGAGCACACACTGGCTCTTCTGGACATACTCAAGGACTAAACACAATCCTCTTTGTCACACAGCAGCCCCCTCACCTGATCAGACACATGTTTATGAGTTCTGTCATAGCAGCATCTCCCTCTGGGCCCATTACAGTCACAGGGTTCAAGGGAAAGAGGTCTGCAACAGACCGTGAAGAACTCAAATGGGTTACAATTCAGCGTACTTCATTCCTGTAAGTTCCTCAGGAAAGATGCCAGTGGAGAAAAGCCTGAACAAAAGATTCACCCAAACAATTATTCAGGTGACTGTTAAGCCCAATGTATTGCTCACGTTAAGTGCACCAGCTTTCTGTCAGAGTTAAAAGCAGCTCTTGAGGGCTTCTGAGGATCTTGCTTATGTGAGCTGAGACATGCTTGTTCCAGCTTAGGAAGCCTTTGAGACAATACTCTGGATTTGACTAAAACATTCTCTCCCGATATCCATTTACCCCATATCAGGAGCCACAGATGATCAATACTAGGACTGGAGAAGTGGTGTATGTCCCCGGGCTAAGAGGGTATTTTCATCTGACAGCTTGTCAGATTTTCCTCCTTGCAATTCAGATTTCACCCGTCAGCTTTCTAATAAAGAAAAACAAGAAAAGTAAAACAAGGAATGGACTCTAAGATGTGCTGCTCCTCACTGCAGCCACTGATGTAGTGCAGGATGCCCATCACCTCTACAAGACACTTTTAATCCCAGCTAAGCACTGGCTTTGGTATCCACCCCAATCAGGCTTAGGTGGGAGAACTGCAACAGAACTTTGCAACTGGACATTCTTTGCTGGCTAATCTAGAAATTCAAATAAGTAATTGATACAGCTGGAAAAGACAAATTTATTCATTCAAATACCATGATTTCCTCAAAGACAGTTGTGGCATTATCATGTTTTCTCAGAGCGATGTCAATGATTTCATCCCTGTCAGACTGAGAGGTCCAACCACCCCCTCAGGAGAGTGTAAAGCAGAAGTGTCCTACCCAGGGAAGGGACTCCCGTACTTGTTCTACCTGAAAAGATTCAAACAAAGGGGACAGTTAACAGAACGGACAGGCAAAGACAGAGGAAAACACATCCAAGTCTTCCAACAGTGATCTACTGTTCTGAGCATATTATTTTCTGAAACTTCATGTCATAATGTCACTTCAGGCCACCATAAAAAAATTTTCGGAGCAGCTCTAGGTTAGCAGGAAGCAGAACTGAAGATGAGGAAGCGAATTATGAACTGAGGCAGCTGGACTAACAGTCACAGAAACGAGTGTTCTGTGCCTTGGCTCACTCTAAGCACCACAATCCAACCTCTTCTGGGAAGCCCTGAGCCCTGCCAGGGACTGTCTCCCTGGGCAGCGATACCGTGTGATGCAACCGCACCGCAGCAAGTGAGCGCTGTGCTCATACGTGACACCTCCCCAGTGACAGCACACCAACCACACTCACTTTCTGCCAGCTCAAATACATTTGGAGCCTGATGCTCCAGGGAACAAGGTATTTTCCTTCAGAACAGATTACTCTAGGAAGCTGCTGGCCCATTTCAAAAGAAGACACAGGTGTGACTGTAGGCAACTGAGGGTTTTGTTGGGTTTTGGTGGCTTTTTGTGTGTTGGGGTTTCTTAAAACCGTCCTAACAACAGCCTGCGCAGGCCTCACCCATCTCGTGGATTCAAAATGGGCACTCCTTCCCCAGCTCTGCAGCCAAGGGAGTACGTAATTGCTGATAACAGAATAGCTGGTAAATACCCCATCAGAGAAGTAGCTGCATTTCAGTGTGGAGTCTAGAATATTCTGAAGTTCTTAAGAAGTAAACACACACAGTGAGCCAAGGCTGCACAGTGCACGCTTCTCCACATCCAGGAGAGGAGCTGGAGTCCAAGTACACGAGTTACTCACTATTAAGTAACTCCTCCTGCGAGGGCTGCCTGCTTAGATTTCAGATAATGCTGTGTGATCCACAGCAGCCTGCCATAGTTGCTACTGTGCTGTTGTCACACACCAATCTGCAAGTAATTTGGGGCTTTTGGACACTTCAGAACTTGTGCAGAGGTTCCTGAGGAGGATGGGGTGGTTTTGAGGGTTTTTAAAAATATATTATTTTTAAAAGAAGGAAGGTTGTGGTAGATCTACTCTCCTGGAAAAGAATCCTTATCCTCCACAAGATAAAATAAATAATAATCAAAAAAACTCCACCTCACCCAGTAGTAAGAGGCAGGGGAAATGACTGCAAGTAACAAAATAACAGAAGGTAAGGACTGTTCAATAGGCCTGTAATACCAACAGGCACAATTCCGTAGTGCAAACCAACACACTGAACTTCACCAATCCGCTCTTCCTACAGGGCGGTCCTTGCGGATTCTCACACACACTCCTCATGCAGCCATGCAGCCGTGAGCAACTAACTTGACTCCAGCTGCCACGCTTGGGCAGAGCTTTCTCTAAAGCAGAGACTCCAATTACATTTGCAATAATCTGATTACTACATGAGCCATAACCAAGTTAAGAAAGGGTCTGAGAGATACCATTTTGGCAGTTAGGAAGAAGACAAAAGGGAGACGGAGTCGTGCGTTGTTGTTTTAGTAAGACAGATTTGCAAATTGCAGCCAGATTTTGTGACAGAAATACACCGCGTTGTCCTACACAAGACAATTTTACTGTTTAAGACACATACAGTACAATTTGAAAAAAGTTTAAGGAAGTTATGGATTTGTAATACTGGCTCAGCAGTAAGACAACATTCAAGGATTTACTTACAGCTTATGGTTACTTTCATGTCACTTGTAATTTAAAGATATGATCAGGAAAGCAAACCACTTTGTCGTCAGTGAGCGGGCCAAAACCTGCTTTGTACTCAGACTGGTGTTTTGGAAGTACTTCATTCACATGCAGCTCACCCGGCCTAATCCACGCCAGCATTTCTGTAGTCACGTGCAGTCCACCCCTCCATCTATCTGTCATTCAACCTGGACTAGAACACCATTTCTTTTCCTACATGTGCCAGCAAAAGATTACTAAAGCCAACAATATTTCAGCAGGGAAGAACAGGATCAGGCCCTTATTATTCTTTCCATGCTTATCTGACCGAGCAGAACAAATCAAAGAGGAGAGAGTAAAAAAACCCCAAACTGCTGGTCTTGGTTTCTCTGGGGAAAAGCAAGCTCCAGATAAGCTGTGCCTCCAATCAACACTGATTTTCATGACCAGCAATATGCTTCCCTATGGTAATTGAAATGCAGCAATTCTCAAACAGCTTGCCAAGTCTCACCTCATTAACCTTTATGGACTGACCTCCACAGTTCCTTTAAGCTGAAATACAGGTCCCCTTGCCTCTGCATAATAACTGTTTACCCCTAAGAGGTTGGGGAGCGAGGGAGGGCATTACAGAGCAAACTGCTGAACATGCTAGAACTGGAAGAACTGTTTCCAGGCTACTACTGCGGCCCAAACCTTCACAGGCTTAGGCCTCCTTTGGTGGCCCTTCTTTCAGATAGCCTGCAGAGCCAAATTTGGATTACAAACCACACTCCCCGCCCACAACTCTTCTTTTAAGAGTCAGTATATAGCTCTAGTGTGCTGTCCAGTAGTCAAAAAAAGAAAGTATTTCCTAACTCACACTTGAAGGTTTAGGAAATTCTCTAATTAAACCTTACTTTTCTTTCATGCCAAATCTGTTACTCAGGATGCCTCCTTGCCATTCCAATTCATTTTATTACTTTTGCTCAGGTCTCAGTGAAACTTTCTGGTGGCACTGAGAAGCAAGCTGTCAATGAAGGAGTGACTGAACACGGGACTTAGCATTTTATCCAAATATCCACACCAGAGATATCAGACAAATGAAAGCACTTAGGAAAAACGGTAGACAATTAATTCCACAAATTAGCAAGATCCTAGCTTTCTTTTTCTCAGCATTAGCTTGAGATAGCATAACTACAAGAATCAAGAGTACAATGTTCCGGTTTTGCACCCTGGAAATCTGTACATGGGATCACGTATATTTACACTAAACAACAAAAATCTTCCAGGTTAAAACCACACCCATCAACTGCTTTGCAAGAGATCAGAAAACACAGGAGGCCAAAGCTCTTCATTCACCAATATAATTCATTGCTTTAAAGTCCATCACCTACACACACAAGTAAATCACTCCGTAAGTCACTGCAAAGCTTTAGGGCTCTAGTCCCTGGCTCTGTGAAATCGCCATGCTGGAATCACCTGGGTCCATCTGTTCTGGGACACAGCAGGGCATTCCAGTCTGCCCCCCTCCCCGTGTGGCTGCTGCACGGATACCCCTGTGACTCTGGCGCTCCTCGGTCCCAGCTGAGCTCCTACAGGCGCTAAGCCTGCACTGGTAATACACCTCACCCGCCCAGCCACGGGCCACTGGCCGCCTCCAACAGGCCCAAGCCTTCTTGCAGCAGGGGCAGCTGCACAAAGTGAGCTCATCTCCACTGCCACAGAGACCACTCTGAACCTCTGGGTAACTGCAGGGAGTACAAGCAGCTTTCTGACCCACGACTTGCAGAATTCATAGCTCTCTGTTTACTCCATAGGAAAGTCAGTGCCACTTTGATCTCCCTGTCATGGACCACGAAAATGAGCTTCACACAGGCAGGTGAGGTGACACCAGCAGTCCCCAGGACTCCCCAGTACCAGACAACTCCTATGTGGCTTGGTTTACACTCCCATTTCAAAGGCAGGTGCTTTGTGACTGCAGAAGTACCTGATCTAGGGCGAACCTAAGAAACGAAAAAAAAACCCTATCTACATGCTATTACTTCTTGTAGGCCTGAGGTAAACATTAGCAACTCTTTGTGGAAGAAGGAACAAAACAAACACTTCAGAGTTCACAATAATCACTGGGGACATAAAGCAGCTACATAGATTCCATTAAATTCTGCTGGAGGGAAAGAGAAATCTGGAAGAGAAAAAGAGGGAGCTCTTCACTCCCCTAGACTAAGAAGAGGGGAGTGGTAGTACAAGCATCCTGATAATCTCAAAAATCTCAAAAGCCACTAAATCGCTGAAAAGCAAGGCAGGGTGGGGGGCTGCATGTAAATAGCATCTTGGCATCAGTGCTCCACTGATCAGCACAGGAAAGAATTAAACCATGTTTAAAAAGTAATAGCAAAATGGAGTAAACAAATGTCAGATGAAAATTTTAACTGCATTATTGATCCAGCATAAGCCACACAAGGAAAGCAGGACCTGTGGCCAGCAGTCCTCAAAAATAACAAGCAACCTGCACATTATAAAAGTTCCTACATTTCAGCTCCTCAGAAGGAAGTATCTCTACGCAGTGGACTGAAGTCTGCCTCAGCTGCTCAAAGGAAAGTTGTACTCCTGAGCTACAGCAACAGGACTGGCATGTCGCCTCAGGAGTCTGCAAAATCCTGCAAAGAACTTTTCAAATTACATCTTGAAATTAAAATTCACAGAATACAATAGTGGGTGGAAGAAGTGCAGAATTAAGAAACTTGTCTAAGATCTCAGAAGATGCAAATAAGTCAGGAAGCAAACCCTTTACAGAAACTGGTACGGAACAAAGTCCTTCCATGATGANATTTCAGCTCCTCAGAAGGAAGTATCTCTACGCAGTGGACTGAAGTCTGCCTCAGCTGCTCAAAGGAAAGTTGTACTCCTGAGCTACAGCAACAGGACTGGCATGTCGCCTCAGGAGTCTGCAAAATCCTGCAAAGAACTTTTCAAATTACATCTTGAAATTAAAATTCACAGAATACAATAGTGGGTGGAAGAAGTGCAGAATTAAGAAACTTGTCTAAGATCTCAGAAGATGCAAATAAGTCAGGAAGCAAACCCTTACAGAAACTGGTACGGAACAAAGTCCTTCCATGATGACACAGTACCTGCTTTCTTGGGGCTTTACAAATAAGCAGTGTCAAAGCTTGCCTTCAAAGCAGGAAATTCAGATACTTGCCTATCTGGTCAGGCATTTAAGGCACACAAAAACTGAAGCTCTAGGTAGGTAGTAGTTTTTAAATGGCCTTCTGCTGACATAACAGGAATTGTGAGGTTTGCAGTTCACATGCATAAATTCCACTGCTCTTTTCTCTCTCTACATTGAACTCACTAAAAATATAGAGAACGTTCCATGCTCTCCAGAAAGGGACATTCAGAACTCCCACATTTAGTAGAGGTTAAAATAAGTAAAACTTCACTCAGTGGAATTGAATGACATGTATCCCCGAGCTGACCTCATACTGAGCACTGTGGTGGTTGGTGGCTGGAGAAAGAGCCCGGCACGACTCTCTCACAGCACCACCAAGTCTCCTCATGTGAACAGAAGTTACTCCTGGGGCACCTCGAGGGAAGCAGCTGTGCAGGTAAATATTGTTTATGTGGACTCCTGACAGTTTCCATTTTATTGTGCAGACAGATAAAATAATTTCACACAGAGTGAGCACGCACTGATTTTATGCAGCAAGCTCTAAAGCCAAGCAACAGCTCCAGTGTGCTCCTTCATTAACAAACTGCTGTTAGTTAAAAAACTGTCCCAGCTCAGGCCATTGCAAGGCCTCATCAGTCCATAACAGCACTGTGCAACTTTCCTCTTGACCATAAGCAGAAATGCATGAGTCACTTTTCTCATGTCTATTTCTGCAACTAATGTTTAACAGAAGGCAGAATTTTAAAAATCCTGTTCTTTCTTCACAATCATAGTAAAGATATTCAAGCTTAATGCAAAGTTAAGAGGAAATTTTTTTTCTATTCCCACTACAGGAAATTAGTGATACATAATTAATCCTAATATAAATATCTTTGCCCAGACTCCATTAAGTACATTTAATAGAAAGTACAGCTATTACCAAATGTCAACCCTGAAGCTCTCATGCTGCTCCTCAGAAAAAACTGAAAGCCTATTACACCTTGGTCTTCTTCAAGGTTTTTGATAATCCATCTCCAAAAACTCAGATTCCAATTTTGGCTGAGACCCCATTCACTCGAGAGTTACGTCCTTTTTTTGTAATACAAAATCTGGAAAACATCACTGAACTGGGAACTCATGAAATAATTTGGACAGAACAGCACATGTCTGCTGGCCAAGCTCAAGGCACACTGGGACAGATCCAGATGGAAATTTCACATTGCACCTGTCCACAGCACACTGAGCATTACTACGGGAAGAGTCACCAAAGGCAAAGCCAGAAAACACACAACGATCTGAATATACAGGGAAGTCAAATACTATTGAACAAACCCTACTTGATGCGAGTTAACATTAAGGTTGGCCAGAACCTACTGTGATTCCAACTTGCACTCTGTTCAAGCAGAACTTCAGGGAAACCTGGCAGAACCAGTGACTGAACCACAGGTGCTGGAAAATCTGTCTGGCCCTGTGAACGGCTTTGGCACCACGCGGTGACGGAGAACAGTCCGCAGCGGAGCAGGGTGGCTGGGAATGGGAGCCAGCCCGCTAATCACACACTGGTCTCTCCTGCCTTTTGTTTGTTCTGTGAAAAAGAGGTGCTGCCAACCGGTTTCAGATCAAAATTCATCCTAATTGGGAAGGAAAGAAAATTCATATAAAATGATGCTCGGTAGGAATTAATCAGAAACACAGTCCTGAAGGCATGAGCCTTTTCAGTTAAGTAAAAAGTTGCCACCAGCTAATGTGCAAGACAGCACTGATTAGCCATCTGGTGAAAGTTCCTGCTAAGATTGCCATGTCACCCCCTGTGCGGAGGAAAGCAGAAGGTGGATCAGTTACATTCTGTCCTTGCCTGCAATGTGTGGTCATCCTTAGGAACACGACACAAAGCTTTCCAGCACGTCTAGGAATTGTAAGTGTTCTGACTTTTCAGCTGCCGTTTTCTTTTAATCACTGCATCCCAGCTAAATTATTTAAAATAAAAATCATCTATTGCCTTTTTGAAAACTGAATTTATCCTCAAGCTCTATCAACCTTTGTTATTTTTACCCCTTTGTTTCCTTCTGCAAAAACTGAAATTGCCAGGAGGCCTCCCAGTCATCTAAAGAGCATCAGTAAACAACAGCAGACAGATGGCTAAGCTCAGTTCAAATGAGCACAAGACTCAGCCTCTCCCCTAAAACCCAGGAAGAATGCAGCAGTCCCGGAGAGAAAACAAGGAGGTACATCCAATCTGATAAGGGAGAAGTCACTGTGAGGAGGTGCAGAGCTTCCATGTACACTGAACATCCACTACAATTGTCCAGCCTTCCAATAATACAATGAATGGGATAAGAGGATGGCAGCAGGGGACAGAAGAGCTCTCCCTCCACTGTTGCTCCCAAAAGTATTGCTGACAAAAACAGTCAGCAGGGAAAGTAAAACCAGGCATCTTCTTCCAGCAAAGTTACTCTTCTGAGAAGTAACAGAGCAAACTCTCACAACCTGACAAAGTAACATCTCTGACAGGCCTCTCAATTCACCCACTACTACAGGAATTTGGTCCCATTGACAAATAACATGTTAATCCCTTATTAAAATCAGAGATTCAAAGAGACAAAGAAAACCCATGAGAGAACTCACAGATTTGTAATTAAAGAACCCTTTCAAAACAAACACTCCTATTTTTTTCATTCCTGGATTTGATTTTCACTTACTGCATAGGAGACTACTGGTGTTACCACAAGGTACTATTTACATTATATGCTTTGCCTTGCTAAGTACATTCAGAAATCCACATACACTCAAAAAATCCATCTGAATTAACATAATTCCACGTATGTCTCTTCTACCTATAAACTCACAGTGAGTCCACAGGCACACCTGCATGCCTGAATGACTTACACAAGAACGGGTTCAAACATTGCCCATTCTTCCCCAAATGAAAAGTTTTATTCTGCTGAAATTTAGTTAGCATTTTTCCCTCAGGGCTTCCTGATATTCCAAGTTCTTCCCTCACTGAGAGATAGCAGAAAGCTCCAAGAACGGGGCTGTACAATCATCACCTCCAATCAGCTCTAATTGAAGGCTGACACGAGACAGAACAAGAAACTAGCCCTGCAATTAATACAGACAGGAAGAAACAAGATTGTGGGAGCAGCATCATTATCGGTAAAGCTCTGGCAAAACCCTCAGGTTGTGGCTTGCTGGCACACTACCACCTCTGAGGTAGAGTTTACCTACTCCATAGTGCTTGAATACAAGGGAGGGCATAATCTGGGGGTGAATTCACCAGAGATGATGAATACCTGGTGAAGTTTTGGCCCCTTTTTACCTCAGTGTTCACACTGAAACTTTTAAGAACTGATTAACATGGGTCTCCATCGATCCTCTCAAGAGAGGCCTGAATCAACCCTTCTGGGAATCTAGACTGAATCTTAAAATGTTGCCTGACATATACTTCTGTAGGATCTTCCTAAAACAGCAAAACTACAAATTAAACGCAGAATTCTCACATAAAACAGTTGCTCCCTTGCAGTGATGCACCCAGGGTCTCCCATTCATTTCCACGATGCCATTCCCTGCTCTGTACATTTAAAAGACTAAGCAAAAAGCTGGTACACACCTGTATCCCCATGGAAACAGCTGTCCTGGTGACATCTCCCGGAGGGCAAATCCCCGTCACTTGGCCAGATCTGTCCTGTTTTTCGTACACCCACAATAGTGGCCTCGGACACGATGACCTGCTGCTGCCGGTGCCGTTTTTGAGACTGGGGGGTTGGTGGGCTGCTGCTGTCAAAGGACTGCTGGGAGTTCTGGGAGGGGGAACGGCTTTTATCCCGATACATGCGGTAAGTGGTGGGGCTGGGGGAGACATGGCTGGACTGTCCTGAGGAGAAGTCTTCCTCACTGGAGGTAAGGTTCTCATTAGAGCTACAATCAGGAGTATATCCTCCTCCAATATCTTCAAAACTCCTGGGGGAATAAGATCTCCTGGGCCATGTGAGATGTTTTTCCTGGTCAGTTGGGCCCTGATTTCGCAGAATAGGTCCTCTTCCTTCTCCTTCTCCCATCATTCCACCAACATAGATACTCTGATACGGCTGAAAGTCCATGGGCTGCCAAGGTGAGCGGTTGCTGCCATTGGCATTAATCAGGTTATCTTTAAGAAACTTGGGGTTCAGTTCAGCATCCTCATATTCTCCATCATAGCCAAAGCTGCTCTCTGAGGACCTTCCCCTGTAGGCAGGCCTCTGGAACTCACTGAAGCTGGGTACCATGTTAGACGGGAGAGAGTGCAAAGACTTTTTGCGTTCCATTTGCATGGCTTGGCTACCAAGGGAGCTTATTTTATCAGAAACATCTTTATTGTTGACCTTTACTAGACCCTTCTCATGATGATACTCCATGTTCACATAAAAGGGCTTTTCAATAACATCCTTGCTATCTCCAGAAGAATGCGAATTAACCTTTTTCATTCTCTCAAAATTGGACCTTAGGGCTGCCACACTGGTGCTGTTCCCTCTCTCCTTAGGTTCAAATGATCCCTCCTTCTCAGCAGATCCCACCAGTCTGCGAGTGGAAGCCGATCTGTGTTTTGAAGGAGAGCCATCTGTATCACAGCGATTCTCTGTATCTTCTACAACTCTCTTCAGTTTCTCTTCACCATAGTACTTACACCTGTCCTGCTCTCCTTCTCCATGGTGGGGGCTGTCCAAAGGTGACAGGTCTGACCCATCACTCTGGGTAGACAGCTTACGCATAGACGGTATCCTGGGTTTGAACTTTTCCTCCCCATGGTGTGACTTGCTTTTTTCATATTCGTCTTGGTCAGCAGACTGTTTATGATGCAGGTCCTGGATCTGCTGCTCTGCACCCCCTTCAGGCAACTGAGAAATACGTTTAAAACCCCATCTCTGTCTATCATAGCTTTTTTTCTCCTTTGCCAGAAGAGTCTGCAGGTAAATCATGCGGAACCTCTCCTTGTTAACCTCCATCTCCAGTCTCCGGATGGATGCTTTGCACATCTCCAGTTCCTGTTCAATGTCTCCCACAGATTTCAGCTCCATTTTAGGAGGTTCAGAGTCTGCAAATTGTGCTTTCCAAGCCTCTACAAACCCCACAGGGTCCACCATTTTGCATACGGGAGTAAGTGGAGAACACGAGAAGGAGGCTGGAGAGAGGTGGAAAGAAAAAACCAACCGGATCTCACATGTAGAAGCAGAAACAGCTCGGGCAGGGTCAACTGAGCGCGTCTCTTTCGCGGTCCATGCAGGGCACCGGGAGGCAGGCAGCAATCCTCTCTCGCAATCCTCTCTCCTCCCCGTCTCCTTCTGCTTTTGCCGGCTCCAGCCCCGCGTACAGTCGCTACTCTCTCCCCGGCATGACTGATCGTTTGCTGGCGAACAACAATGCTCCCACCCCGGCGATCCCCCAGCGCTTCAAGGCGCGTGGACAAAGGAGCGGGCTCGGGGCGGGGGAGGGAAGGTAAATATCGCCCCCCACCCACCTCCTGTCGCCGCCGTCCTGGGCACGGTCCTCGGCGCGGCCGCGCTCCGGAGCCCTCCTCTCCGCGCTCCCTCGCCAGCCCCCGTGTTGTGCTTTCTCTTTCTCTCTCCTCCTCTCCCCCTGCCCCTTTCCCTGTCTCCTCCTCCCGGCTATTGTGCTGCGTTCGGGGCGCACACGGTCCCCGCGCGGGGCGGCGATGCGGCGGCGCGTCCCGGCCGAGCTGCGCNCCGGGGGGGCCGAGCGCCTTCCTCACGGCTGCCCGTGAGACAAAGGCAAAGTCGTAGCGGTCCCGCCCGCTGGCACTTGCAGCCACAGGCCTGGGCATCGTCACACCATACAGGCAGGACCGTAGGTAAGCCTGGTTAAGAACGTGCCATGCACACAGCCCCGTGTGCACGGGGAGGTATCCATTCCCGTCCCTACAGCCGTGCCCTCATCTATTATGTATAAACACCAGCACGTCTCTCTGCTCTCTCTTGTGTTCGCAGCAAGGCTCTCCCCCCAGACACTGATGCAGCTCACCTTCAAAGGTCACGTTTTCCCCCACTCGTGTAAGGGCTGGTTAGTAGCAGGCTTGTCATTCCCTCAATCCTACCTTGCTGGCCAGTAGACGACAAACTGAATTTCTGAGATGGGCAACTGGTACTCCAAAATAACTCTGATACTGAAAATAAAGGCTGCGTTGTTTGGGCATTAGTCTCACTTTTGTCCTGTGTATTATTTAAGCCCCAGTAACTCAGTCCCACACTTCACTTCTGGGTGAAGGATGGCAAATGATGTAAACAGAATTCTGGCTGCTGGGTATTATTTTCCTTCTGAAATCACACGATCACACTTCTTTCTGAAGTACACAACCTTGCTTAAGGCGTTTGTCCCTTTCGTGTATTAATTCAACTTCTGAAAAAAGGGTAACGAATCCAACCAAAGTTCCATCTGGCCTGTTTGGAGGACAGGAAAAGGTGATATGTATTCCTCATATCCCCATAAAACTGTTTCTTTCGTGTTTGTGGTGAAGCATATCTTTTCTGGTACATGTTGCTAGAAAAGAGAGTGGGATATAGCCCTGATAAGAACTAATAAAATCCCATAGGAAGGAAAAGCACAACTCCACAGGAGTAGCTGTCCTACCTTTCAGATATGTACTGTTTCAAAATCCATTGAACAATTTTCCTATTCATGCTTTTTCATATGCCAATCAAAATATTTTGGGGTATTTTCAGGTATATCACAAATGGCTAATCATGTATTCAGTTTTGCATAGTTCATCCCTCTTGGTTTTTGTTTCCTGGCTTTAACTGCTTTACCTGCGCTTGTTTCCTCAGCTTTTAAGATGTAACAGGCATTGGCTGACCTATATGGAAAACAGATTATGACCCAAATGGTAATAAAATCTCTATGTTTAATAAATAATTCTATAAATCTTTCAAGAATTCTCAATCTGTCACAGAAAAAAAATAAATTGCCTTTTCTCCATTGATACTACTTTTTCTTAGTGCCAGTTTGACCAACAAAATTCTGTTGCAATGTATTTCTAGGAATAATAAGATTGTACTGGGATGATTATAAACAATGGTATGTTACATCACTGGGATATGTTCTGACTTCATACAGAACTTTTACTGAAGACTCACCATTCTGATTTGTTTCTACAGCGGTTTCTATTTGGGTCCACTTTTCCGACATTTGTGTCCTTTCTGGAGGCAGTAAGAATTCTGATGAGTCAGATGAGGGATTTCTGTATGCACACTTAACCTTTTCGTGAATAATACTGTTAAACAACTACACCCTCTCTATCTATTCAGGTGGTGCCACTTCAGAAATTCCACTGGGAATTGAAGTGTTGTCTGAATTTTTGCTGATACTTATGCATTCAACAGAGTAGTATTTTAATAGGATACAAAACTCCTGCGATGATGGGCTAAACTCGGGCCGGCTTGCCCAGCACATCCCTTCTGCTGGCCGGCGAGAGATCGCAAAGCCCTCCCGAGCCGGCTCGGAGCGGATCGTGCAGTGACCGCCGGGCTCCCTCTTGTGGGAAGAGGAACCGCTTGGCTCTGGGCAAAGCTCTCGAGCTGTGACTGGGGAACTGTTCCACAGCGTCATCCCATGCAGAAAGACCGGGGGTTTTGTAAGGACAAAAAGAAAAACAAACTGTAGGACATAAGCTGAGCTTTTAAAATGAGTAATAAAACATGATTTCTGATCAATATGTGGCTGAAACTAAAAAAATCTTATTTTTGTTAACACAAAGCAGCACTCTTGGTAGAGTTTGACAAAGCTGACAAGTCTTGGAAAGTCCCACCCAGTCTAAATCATTCTATGAACTCCTTCTTCAAATTCAGACAATGGCAGTCTCTCGCTGTGAGAACAACTTTCTGACCAAAAATACAGGAAAGCGATCAACCCTCTCCCCTACCAAACACAGATTCTCCTACAACTTGCCAAACATTTAATTTTAACTTGCATGTTCAGAGGATGTGATACAGTGTTCAGAGCATTCACTCACCAGTCTGTTACATTAGACCAGCCTCTATCTATTGATGGAAAGCTGAAAACACACAGAGGGGTCAGATTTAGTCATGGAGAATGGACTCCAGTTCCACCACAATGTAAATCTGAGCTGGGAACCAACAGGATTCAGAAAGCTCTGAATCCCATGACCTATGTGAATATAAATAGTCATACCTTAAGTGTCAAATAATAACTCAAAAGGTGAAATAACACCATTTAAAATTAAAAGAACGGGCTTTTATAGTATGTAATTAACTTTGTCAGGTGGCTTTCTTAAATGGCTTTTGATCCGTTACCAGTGGGTTTGCTCAGCGCAAATGCATCCACAAGCCATTGACATGTTAGTTTTTACTTATTAAAGACAAGAAACAGCGCAACATTAGTACTTCTTTTGGGAAATGGATTATTACAATTGCTCTTTACCTTTGCTTCAGACTGACTCCAAATTTCACTTCAATTTCTCACCCGCAAATTCCACAAGGAAGCTGAAACTGTGACTGTTGCTGTGATCACTGTGGGGATTTCAACTGGTATAGAAATTGTGGTTTCGCCTACCTATGGTAGAGTTAATAAAGTTTTTTCAACACTGTTTCCCAAAATATTAAGGCTTCTTCAAAGTCAATTAAGTTGCTGATAGAATGGATTAACATATATAGATAAAACATTGGCCAGATAGAACTTACAAATTTATATTTATTTTCTCCAGTTAGTTTCCTTTGTGCTTTCCTAAACAACTCATCATTCGCAACATGATCCAAGATTCATTTTAGATGATAAATTATTAATACAGATTTCTTTACAGGGGAGGTCTCAGTGGTGCTAAAAACACACTTAAAACCAACCAACCAAGCAAAAAACCCCAAACGACAGAAACGCACAAAAAATGACAACAAAAAACCCAACAAACCACCAACCAAAAAACACCCAGTCTCATTCATCACTGAATAGACACTCAGGCCATTGTCCCACGATAGCTGATGACTGACAGAGTATTGCCTTTGTATGTGAAGTTTTTGGAGCTCCAGATGATACAAAACAGTAATGACATCATGCAATGTACTCAATCCCCAGGAAAAACTGTCCCAGTAGATTTTCCAGGCAACACGATCATGTTGTTGAAGAGACTGCATGTCTGTGACTTTGTACAATAATTGAGCTCAGCAACAAAAGAAACCCTTAGGAGATCTATTTCTTGGGGGAAAAAAAAAACACCCAAACAAAAAACCAGATCTTTTCCTAGATTTGTTCCTGAGTAATTTCTCAGGGTAAACACTATCTCATGTCAGCACTGAAGCCCAGCTAACATGACTTGCTGCAGCAGAGGGAACCATCTCCTCTACTCTCATGCAGGCTCAGGAAACACAGAGGCCGTGGCCATGTGCACCCAGCACAGCACATGCTACAAGCACAGTGGAAATCCACCTTCCTTGTGAAATAGACTTGGGAACTGAACAACTGCATAGAAAATCATAAGGTTGAAATATTACACATTTGGATAAAGAGCTCCTTTCACATCCTCACAGATTCATTTTTTCCACCAAATGCTAGATTTGTGTCTTTGCCAACAGGGAGCACAACTGCCAAAGTGAAGATTGTCCGATAAAAACAGACGCTGAGTTCCTAGATCTGTATTCATCATATTTTAGGAAGCTGCTCTAACTTACATAATAAGAAAAAAAAGAAATAAAAAGGATGTTCAAGCTATCTTTCCTCCACTTTTTCCCATTTCTTATCAAAGTGGGAAAAATGGCAGAGAATCCAGAATATTTTCAGATTGATGCACTTCTTTATTAACAAATGTCTTTATTTCTCAGCAGCTCAAATCTGAAAGGTCCCGTAATAATTATATTTCCAGATACTGTTGTTTCTGCAATGATTGAATAAATATCTCAAGAAATTGCACCTTATAACTGTTCATAGGTTTTCTTCTTTCTCTCCATTTAAAATAATTGCAGTATGAAATTTAGAGCTTGTGTTTCATTGTTTTCAGATGCCAGCAAGCCTGAAATGCTGAATATGAATCCTAGAAACGTGGAATTCTAAGCTAGATACTCACAACTGAATATTAGAGTTCAGAGAGCTATTGGAAAATATAGAGGGAAATAATATGTTTTCCTTATTACGCACCTGTGTGACCATTCTTTCTATTCAAGAGAATGGAAAAGAATAGCATTCTTATCTGGCAACATTTTCAAAATATTAGACAGCTGTGTTAAAACAACCAAGTTCCTACCTGGACTTCTTCTAGGCTTGGAAATATTTAATACTGGGCTCTGATTCTTAAGTGGAAAATTAAAAGTAATACAGATTTTTCCTGGATGGAGAAACCACAGTGGAAACTATGCAGTCTTCATTTGTGTACTTCCAGACCTGATACTTAAAAGGATTTATTTTCAAATAGTTTTAAGATACTTGGAATGCATAAAAGTGAAGCAGAGTTATTTAACGTGATGATTTTAAAAGGCAAAACCATTTTGATAGCACCCTTCATTCTGAGCTGCCACTTGTTCCCTGCTCCCACAAGAATACCACTTCACTAGCTAAGACTTCTAGAGAATTATCAAAGACCCACACTAAAATGACATCATTTTTGACTACAAGCCTTTCTGGCAGACAGGTGAGCACATGGCACTGGCAATGTCTTCTTGCATTAAGACAAGGATGTTACGTTTCAACTACACAGAGAAAGGTTTGCATAACAATTGTACCGCCCTGCACGGAGAGCCTGCAGCAGCAAGGGAACTCTCAGCAAGAAAGTTTGGATAAGTTTTTCCTCCCTCATTTCTAAAATTAAAGCTCTCTATTTCTGGTTTGAGAGCATTGTTGCAGAGAAGCGTGGCACTTGCAGAAACAGTTGAGAGTTAGCAGCAACTCAGGCTGACTTGAGCATTGTCTTCTGGAACGTCCACAATGTTCTTCCCCAGTTCTGTGGAAACAAAAAAGTTATAAAATCAATTTACAAGAAATTATACCATCTGATATTAAGGGTAACAAAAGCTGGATGTAAGCCCAGTCACTCCTGGAGGCTAAAACCCAGGCAGACAATGATATGAATATGCTTGCAGGTATTTGAAACTGGCTCTAATGCTTGAAAAGCCTCCCCAATCCTTTGGACTATAAACAAGGAAAATGCACGCAAAAAGCAAAACTCCACATACTGATGAGATTTCCTGCCCCAATTTGGGCCCTGTGCCCAGGAGTGGTCTCCAGCTCCTTTATCATGGACTGTTCAAAGGCCAAGGCAGCAACTCGGGAAAAGAATTCTTTGACATTTTCCCCTAGGAAACAAGACAGAAATGATGTGTTTTTATAAAGGCACATCAACAGATGATCAAGCATAACAAGCATATCTGTGAACAGCTCACTGCTCAATACCGGGACAGAACAGGCCTCTCCAACAATCTGTCTGCCACTCTGATCACTGCAGAAAGAATTTCTAATTTTCTTACTCTGGAATACTGTACCCTGTGGTGCACCTTTATTTTTTGCCAGCAACAGAGAGAATTCAGTTTGTGGCATAATCTTTTTCCATTGCAAACACTGAGTAGTAGAGCACATGTGTATTTATGTAACTATCTATGAATTAAACATGCTCAGATACTGCAAAGCAGCTTGATTACTTCTTTCTGCAAACACGACAGTGAAAGCACACATATAAATGCTCAGATAAAATCAGCCGTTATGAAGCCTGAATTTTCTAATAGCAACAAAATGTAAGAACAACAACAACAAAAAAACCTGGCAATGGGGGGATAATAAGTTCCTCCCACTTCAACATCAGCCCTTGTGGTTATGCTATTTTTACATCCTTTTCAGTAATTTACCTGTTTTGGCTGAAACCGACCAGTATTCTGCCTGCATCTCCTTGGCAAAACGGATCGCGTCCAGCTCTGTCATTTCACACACAGCATCTGACTGGGCAAACAACGTGGAACAACTTGAACAAAAGGAGTGTGAGCTGGTGACAGCACAGAGGTACTGCCCTAGCACCTACACTATGATGCTTCTGGTTTCCTCAGAGGCCTCTCTGACCGTGCCTAGACTTGGGCAATCAGACATGACTGCAAGAACATTCAAGTGTATAGTCCTGGTTTTAAATGGAACTCTCCACTCAGCTCCCACCGTGTATCTAACACATTCCCTGGCAAAGAGCTATCAAGTCAGAAGCCCAGTTATTGGTCTTTAAATGCTTGTCACCCCATCATTCTCAGCAGAAGAGTTGTGAGACCAACTAGTAACACAAGAAACAAGTTTGTTTTCAAAGCTTTAAAGATGAAGTATTGATAGCTACAGAAAGGTAAACACAAGACTGAGAATTGTATAGAGTGACTGCCTTTAGCCTGTTCTTTTGAAAATTATGCGATATTCAATTAGGTAAGAAATCTTCCCTGTTTCTGAATAATGAATGCACTATCCCTTAAAAACAAAAACTACAAAACCTTTAAGATTACTAGATATGTTTATATGTGCTTGAAAAATGTCATGCAAGAAATATTTCACTAACTACCTATTTTTTCAGAAAGCCTCTTCTTAAACTACAAGTGTTACTAAGTGTGCTGTTCAATTTACCTTTCAGGTTTTTCACTCAAGGTCTTTATCTCAATGACATTGTCCACAACTTGTAAGGGAAATCACCTGAGGAACTAGGGAAAATATGATTTCCTTATCTGCATTCAATTTACTCACCACTAAATCTTTTTTTGTTCCAACCAGAAAGATGAAGCTGGAATCTGGCTCGTTCTCCCTCAATGCATCTTCTAGCCACTGTCTGAAACACAAAAGAGAAATGACAGAATCAGTCAGAAGGAACGAGAACAGGACAAGGTGACAGATAATAGGGTCACAAGAAAAGTGAGAGGAAGAACTTATGTGAGAGTATCAAAAGCCTCTTTTTTCTAGACAGAGAGAGTGGTAGCTATTCCAACTCCTCTGAATACACATCTTCCACTAAGGAAAAATCATACCCATGGCAGAGTACAAATTCAACAATCATTTTAGCACCCAGAGAGGATATTTCTCAGTGTAAGGGAGAAGGAAAAGTTTGGTGCAAGACAAGGAATAAGAAAGCAAGAAGCAAATGAAAAGGTATGAACCACAGAGCAGGTTAGATACAAATGGGAATAAAGAAGAGTGAAATAATCTATTCAGCGTTATAAAACAGCTCCCTATGAAGGCTGTGTGATTCTTGTCTCACAAGCTTTTATATTCTTGTTACTCTGGCAATCAAGTTTCTCTTGAGTCATCCAACACAAGGCAAGGAGGGAAGGGAGTGTGTGCGTGTGTGGGAAACCAGGTTCACAGGCTTCAATTACTTTCAGCCAAGCAGAGACATTAATATATATATTATTTTACAAAGTCCTATGTAAATGAGTTAAGCACCATAGTACACATTCAAATAAGACAGAGTACAGGTTGTAAAGAAGTCTGTACTTGCATTACAGTCACAACAGCACATTAGAAATACATATGCTCTCAGCTGTGACAACAGTCTGGATCATAGATCCATGAAGGGTTTTGCAGCCTGCACTAAAAGCAGAACAAGTTTACCAAAAACAATTAGCGTGTTGTTGTAAAGAAATCATTACAAGGATCTGAACTAGTAAATTTAGCTGTATCTACATGTATTTGGAGTTTTTAATTTTCCCTCCTCTTTTTGACAGTCTATCTCCCATCAGAATCACAGAAACTAGAGAAAGAACATTTTGGGATAACAGTGCACCTAAAAAATGAAAGGCTCATAAGACATTATGCATGAGATGCATCTCATCAATTTTATCATTTACGTAAGATTCCAGACTGTTATTCTAGTTGTAGCAAAAGACGTTAAAAAAAGAATGCTTTTGGGGTGCACGTTGTCTCTTCCTGCATGTCAAGCTTTGGAAGGATCAAGCTTTTACTGAAGTGCTTCTCTCTCTGTACTGACTTTAAAGGAAGTCAAGTGTAACTACTTCAAATTTATACCCTGCATTTTCTTCAGAAAACTCCCACCCTATGTAATCCAAACTAGCGACGGTCATTTTTCGTTTCTTAGCTCAATAGAAAATACACTCATGATCCAGCAAGTTCTTAACACCTACATATGCAAGGCAATTAAATCTCCTGTAAAACCTTTAAAAGATAAGCCAAAATGCAGAAACTTACTTGGTGTGATCCAAAGTTTGGATATCAGCCAGATCAAACACTGTTATTATAACTGCAATAAAAGACAAGAACAGAAAAAAAAGTAATAAAATTAGAAAGTGTATCAGAAGTCTCTCCAACACATCTTAAACAGAATGTTTACATATAAGGTGTAAGAACAGATTTAACACATAGGAGGTGGAAGACTATGCATTTGCTCATTCCTTTTCCTTTTCTAGCACCCAGTAAGACCTTAGTCTTCAACCTTGTATCTATAGTCTGCAGTCTATAATGCTATTAACCCTTTCATCCTGGGGCCCCTTATTCCCACAGGATTGTCTCTTACCAAAGGGAGAGCCAGAAATA
This sequence comes from Mystacornis crossleyi, assembly GCA_013400655.1. Lineage (NCBI taxonomy): Eukaryota > Metazoa > Chordata > Aves > Passeriformes > Timaliidae > Mystacornis > Mystacornis crossleyi. The sequence continues at coordinate 65,411 of VYZQ01048541.1, read as the reverse complement.
CCCACTTCTAAGTCCAGCATTAATCTCACCCAACCTCAAAATCTTTTCCTCCTAGACACAAGTGCCACTTTTTATCACTCCATCATCAGAACACTCAGAGCTTCCAGATGTGACAACACATCAAGTCATAAACGTCTTCATCTCTTCTTCCCTGCAATAATGGACAGCCTATTCCACCACAGTGTCTGTAGGTACCTTCCTGAGGAGCATATATGGATATATGTTGCTGTACCAAAAACAGCCTCCTGACACAGGCAGGATCAAATTAATATTGTTCTCACCCTCTGCTCCTCGGTAATAAGCAGATGCAATGCACTTGAACTTCTCCTGACCTGCTGTGTCCCATCTGTGCAATGGGGAGAAAAAAGAAATTTCAGGTTAATGAAACCCAGGGCAACCTGAGTAAACACGCTAATGAAGCAGCAGACTGGTGCAAGGCAGAGAAGAATGTGATACCAGAGAAGTGTCACCATCTGGAACATGTTATTCATTAACTACTGATAGAAATACAGTAAAGCTCTATTATTCAATGAAGACATGCGAACCCCATTTTTACCTTTTTTTAAAAAATACTAATAATTTTGGAGACAATTCAAGTATTTGTGTTCTGCATGGTAATATCACTTCCTTAAAACATTTTTTCTTTCATCTACGCAATTTGCATGTATTTCTAGGGCAATCTAATTTTGTAAATTTTCTCTGCTAATACTAGCTAAGTCATGTATTAGCCCATGTTAGAATCTTACAACTGCTAGATAAGATATCTGTCCCTACACTACAAATCAGAGACCGACAGCTCAATCTAGCAGGTACTAATGACACCATTAAATAAAATCAAGGATGTCCTTCTTATTAATGACTATGATATGGAGTGCCCTCAGCTACTGCCAGCAGTGCCCTCAGCTACTGCCAGCAGTGCAGCGGTTTGGGTTTTATTGTGGCCTTGTACTGCCAGTCACGGCTACTTGCAAATATATCTGGTACGGAAATCTCTCAGCAAGAGGGGGCACTAGTGCTTATCAGACAGAAACGTTCTACTCAGCTTCTGAAGATTTTGCAGATAATGTAACCCGACCTTATTGCTTCGGTTTGCAAAATACTGATGCATGAGTCTAGATTTTTAGAGGGACTCCAGTTCCAAAAGGATAGCGCCTGGCAGAATTTCCCAAACACAACTGCAGTTAAATCAGTGGGAAATTGATTTCTAAATATTTTTCAATAAATACCACAAGCCATCTATTTACATCAGTGATCTCACCAGAAAAAAGTATTGCTAAGTAAAAATGTTTTTAAGATTCACGCACTAAAGCACTTCATGCAAAGCATCTTATTTTTGCTCTGGGTCACACTACAGATGATTCAATAATGCCCTCTACAGAACAATGTTTCTGGCTATCAGAAACACATAGGGAAAACACAAATTCTGCAGACTCAAAGCAGGTGGGAGAGGGGCAGGATTCCCACTAGTCTGACAGACAAAGTTGAAAATCAAAGATATTAGGTTCACATTCTAATAAAACCACTCCAGCCTTTCTATGATTTAGGGATAATTAATTAGTTGCTAATCAAGAGATGTTGAAATCACTGGACACCTTAACATTAATTTCAATGACTGCAGGAATAAAATTCCTAGTAAAACCAAGTTCAATGCTCATTGTGCCTGCTAAACCCAAATCACAGACAGGGGTTACACTAGCAGTGGACAAAGCTGTGGCAAAAGCTTCCACTTCTCTTCCATGAACGTTGAGTAAAAAAGACATAATTCCACTGAAATAGTGCAGGACATCCAAGGCGAGTTTTCACTGACAAGCTTGTAATATTTTTTAGGGATGAGAAATCTAAGAGTAAAATTTCTACTAAAACTGCAAGTCCAGAGACAGCATCTCTTCTTCAGATCACATTATTCTTTGTGTAATTGTGTTATATTTTTCAAATCTTTATTCCACTACAGCCTGCAGCAATTCAAGCTCTGCTGAGACTGTATTCTGTGCAATGCTTAACCATGCTCTTTCAACTCACATCTGGAGGTTATATGGCATTCCAATTATCTCAAAACGTTCAATTTCAAAATCTACTCCAATGGTTGCCTTGTAGTCTCGGTCAAAATTATCTTTACAAAATCTGCAATTAAAAAAAAAGGGGATGAAATACTAGTAAGACACAACTACAAATAATTGCAAAACTAACACTGTCTAGGGTAAATTATGAAGAAAAGAATAAACTAACTGTGGATTTGCTGTATAATGCAGAAGCAGACATAAAAACAGGAAGACACTAATAAAAAGAAAAGGAGATAGTATTTACAAACTAGAAAGCACATATATCTAGTAAGCTCTCAGCATAGTATAAGACTCAGAATAAAACATCTTTGGGCTCTCGTGGCAGGTATAGTATCTTCCAGTTTTAGTTACAAGGGAATATATTTTGGGTTGTAAATAATGACCCGAATGAAACCAAGACTCAGACACTGGAATTTTTTCCCAATTGTTTAGCCTTTAGATTGGATTCCTTAAGAAAACACTGTATCATATTTGACTGGATAAAAATACTTCAGAATATAACATATACTGACTGAAGTGCTAGAGCACAACTTTTTGCGTTGATGTATCAAGCCTGTCTCATACTCTTGACTTCATTTTGTCTTCATTTAATAACAAAACTACGAGGTACTGGTTCAGGTTCAAACCAGAACCAGGAAGTACTACTCTAAAGCCATCAAAGGAAATGTTAGAACATTTATTTGAGAAACAGGAGAATCAAACCATCAGCTGAGATACACTGTACCTGTTGATAAGACTGGTTTTCCCAACATACAGGTCTCCTACCACAACCACTTTGGATATTTTCAGCCTGTTATAAATATTTGAAAATGTTACATAATTTTAGTAGAAATTTTCAACAGTCTCTTTCTAAAAATTCTGATTTAGATCTTTAAATTTCAAGTGAGGAGCACATGTGCCTGTGACTTCAGTTTACCTACATGCCACTGCGCTGCACGATCAGTCTTAAATCACGAGAAAGAAAGCCACCAATAACACAAACCCTTCTGCAGCAGAAATAGTCCATTTCTTACTCTGTTTATTTTTTTTATAAATTTCAATTCAGTGGGACAAATTTTATTCTATTAAAATTGCTTTGACTGCAAGTGTATACATTTGGCAGTTTACACATAAGACCACAGAGTATCTACGTCCTTTGTCTTCCAGTTTATCCCAAGGTTCTCACTGACTTTAATAGTACAAATAAAGTCCCAAGTGCAGAAATAAGAAATTGCTGATAATAAAATGGGAAACACAACCCACAGGGTTAGAGCCAGTACATTTTCTGACTATCTGGAATAATATTAATCTGAACCTGGCTTCATGCAAATAATGCTCTTTGCTCTAGGTCCTCGCACAGGATGCAGCAGATCGGCTTTAGGTGACTCAACTTGCATTCTTAAAATTGAAACTATGTCTCTTTTAGGACATACAGGTGGATAAGTGAATTTAAGTTTTTTTGTTAACCTGAACTTGGATTGACATCTCCTGTGCACATGTTACAAAAATGGCTTAAGATGTTTAATGTTCTTTTCTATCAAGGAATGGTTTTTTAAACAAAGGAGTTAATCTTCTGTTGAATACTATTTCTGGTTACATCAGCTTTCATGGGATGCTGATTCCAAGTTATCTATTCTAAATAGCTGAAACATTGACTGGTAAACTGCATGACTAATACTTAAAAAAAAAAAAAAAAAAAAGTGTTTTATGTGCCAGTCAACATTAACTGGGTGACCACAGGCCCCTGTGATCCTGATTAACTGTTACTGAGAAAATACTGAATAAAATCAACAACCTTAAGGGAAAAGCCAAAAAGTAAGTGATGGTTTAGAGGTGTGTGTTCCATTAACTTGTATTGGGGAAAAAAACTCCTAGATTAGACCATTTAACACAGTGATGGACTATTGGGAGAGAAATACAGCCAATAGCTACTGAATTTATCAGACTGTCTTTCCAAATGACAAAGATGTGTTTTATTACTTGGAATAATGGAAAAGAAAGATAATGGTTATTCCTCTCAAGCTTTACAAGTACTGTACAAGACACTCTGGCTGCCCCTCCTAACCCCATTCCACCAAAAAACGATCTAAATGACGAAATAACAACCATTTCTAGAAAGCAGTGAAATAAAAGTAGTTTAATTCAATTCACAAAGACAAAATATTAGCTTTGAGTTATACTCTGTTGCCAGAATAAATCATTTAGAGAGTTGGTTTACTATGGAAATAAAAAAATGCTAATAATAAAAATCCCAAACAAATACATCTTGGTAATGGAAGGAAAAAAATACCTCAATTCAATAAAGCATGTCTTGGGAAATTGTCCAGACACTTGTAACAAATTTATATGAAACTAAGATAGTGACTGTGTTTCTAAAAAAAGGAATAAAGTCACTGATGTCTCTGACATATTTCAGCTTAAATTTTTTTTTTTAGCAAGACTCCCTAGTGAAATGAATAAAAAGTTGGATATCATGACAAGTCTCATGTCAGCAACTCTGGAGCTGGAAGAATAGTGAGCTAATTGTCAGTATTCATAGGAGCTCCACTTCATGGAAGATCCTTCACACTGAAACCAGAAGCATTTATCACTAAAATGTACAGCTATTTATTTTAACCGAATAGTGATGATTTCTAACACAGTTTAGCTTTCTTGCCTTGCTTCAGAGATTAAATCAGTAATAGTAACAGTTCTGGGAGAGAGATAAAGTGGGGGGAAAAAACAACTCCAAGATTATTAGGAGAGCATAAACCAGCTTATTTTGATTTTTAAATGCTATGTATTTACCAGAATTTTCCTCTGGTTTTAAGGAACCATTTAAGACAACTTCTTAGAATGTAGATCTCAAAAAGACTAAAACTAGATTCTTAGATGTTTCGAGAAACTTAGAACTGCTCCCTTTATATCCCTCCAAAGCCTTTATTAACTGCTCCTTTGGAACACCTACAGAGAACACAGCAAGGCATATGTGTTAGATCTTTTGAACTAAGTGTTTACTTAAAGGGTGCTAAAAACCTTTTTGCTGCTAAACTACTACACCCTTTTTCCAATGCTACCTATGCCAGCAGAAGAAGAGGCACTTGGTTCATTTTCTGTGGCACTGCCCCATGCAGGGGCTTAGCTGCCTTGAAACATACTGGAGTGAGGAACATGAGGAATGAGGGGGGAAAAGCCAGTGAAAGGCTATAAAGAGCTTAAAACACTTTCTTCCTTGCATACCTGGGTTACTACACACTTACCCAGCTGTTCCAGTGCTCTGCTCACAAGCACTCCTGACCTGTGCATGGAAGTGCTCTTTAAACTGCAGACAAGCCTCAGATGTGTACCACTGAAAAGAGAGAACAGCTGCTGGGACAAACTGAGTGATGGCTACTTGGCAAGAAGTCGAACTGGCAAGGAAAAACAGATTAAATGATTATTCAAAGGGTTTTTCAAGGACAGGGTTACCCTGGCATAAGAAATGGGGTAGGTTGGGTTAGAAGGCAGTAAGGTTTCCCCACAGCTTTCCCCCTCCAAGCTTGTGTTTGTAAAAACTCCTTGGGACAATACCATCCTTTGAGCTCCTTTCTGAGTGTCAGTGTCCCAGCACTGCCTAAGCACCCAGGCCAAATCCATTTGCTCAGCGTTCTGTACAGCAGTAAGTGCCTTCAATTATCCCAATAATGTAAGACACACAAGACAAACACAGATGGGAGCATACCACCAGCACGTCATTATTACAATGAAGCTTTACAAACTTTTGTAAGCGTGAAGCACTGTTTTTATGACTCGTCTTTTAAGCAGGAATTAGTTAAAAATGAGGAAAATATATTTTACCTTGCGTTTGCTTAGAATACCTGTAGTATTCTTCATAAAAAAGCAAAATATGTGGCTGAGATCAAGAATGGGAAAAAATGTTAACTCCCTTAAAAGGATCTTTTGAACAACTGAAGGAAACAAGTGGTAATTCCCTGCAATTCCTTGTCCTTTACTGTTCTACTTCAAATACAAAAGTGTTTGGGGACATCAAAGGTATTTTGTCTGTGTTTCTACAGTGCCTACTTCATTTGATCTACTGTATGACGAGGGTTCTTATACAAACGGAAAATTAAAATTGCCTCAAATTCTTCAACCAAAGCCTCCTAATTAGATTTTTTTTTTTTTTTGCAAATTTAATGTCAGCTGTGGTTCCTCTTTGCCCTCGGTGCTGGAACTCTTTAAGCATATAATTATTACTGTTTTGCTGAAAAAACAAGGTAAATATTATAAGATGACACTTCTGTAACAAGAGTCACTTTTTGTAAAGGTTTAGAAAGAAGAATGAGAATTATTATTAAAGAGAACAGCATTGAATAGGAATATGAGGTCCCATTAAACTTTGAAAGAATCTTAAATAATTTGTAATTTTAACAGAAGACAACAAGTGTACATTAAATTAAAATACCATTTTAGCACAATGGAAAGACAGATCAGTGTGGAAGGGGCCTCATACTGTGATCAGAGTGATAAAAAATGCTTACCTTGGGAAACTGCGAGATTATTCTTTCTCTACTCACTGGGGGAACCAAATGCATTAGGCTGGACTTCATCCTCCAAATTCAGTTAAATTCTACAAGACTGAAAATACGTAAAGAGAAACACAGTATTTAGGAATTACCTCAATACAGGGACAACATGATAAAAACTAACCAAGTTCTGCAGACTTGTCTTCTTTTTTCTTTTTTCTTCCGATACAACTGGCAGTTCTTCAACTCAATTTGCATGTAAGGAAACCTGTTTCTCCTGTAAAAAGGACCATCTCAGCCTGCACAGCTGTCGTAGCACACAGTGGCCTTCTGAAACTACAAGGCATCAACTCTAATTCCCTGGGAGGGCAGAGAATTGTTCACTTAATTCAACCTAAGTACTTGCAGTTTAGCCCTCAAAGGATTTTGCAGTGTTTAATTTAAAAATCTTGCTCATCATTGTTTCAAATGCTTCTGAACTAAGCACAGTAATTAATGTTAGGGGATCCTAGATTTCATGAGGTCAGAAGAAGAAAAGAAGAGAGATGAAGCTGCCACATTTCTTGGCACAACATCAAACTTTCATCCAAGATCAGCTCAGAAAGAATGAAATTCATCTGACATGGAAAAAGAATAATGTTCACGTGAAAATCACAAATGCATTTAGATGTCTCACCTGAGATATATCAATTTGGTTATGTAATGAAACCTCGTGGGTTGCCGGGGGAGGGGACCCTTATTAGGGTACCGATTTCTTACTGGCGTTCAAAAGAACGTTTCGAATGAGAGCATTTTCATCATGTAGCAAAGTGTAAGGAAGGACTCACCGAGCAGCAGCTGATGCAGCAGGATTCCAGCCGCACAAACAGCTCAGCCCCTGCTACGTGGCCATAGCAACAGGTTTGCAACAATTCGCTTCCTCCCCTTCTTCCACAGACCGGGAAGGCGGAGTCAGAGTAATTTAACTATACATCGAGCCGTAGTTTTAAAACAACAAACTCGTTTCAGTGGTCATACAGATTCCTTTGATCAGAAACTGCTCCTCATTAAACCCAGTGGTCCCTAATTCTGTATAAGGAAACAGTTCAATATCTGCAAAGATCGTTGCATATATGGATACAAAGAGCAGGATTAACCCAGCAGAAAAGGAACTAATGGAGTGGGGAACTGTTCTAGTGCTAATATTAAGCATAGCAGCAATTATAAAGAAACTCCCCAGGGATTTTTTCAGCATTTCAACTTGATTTCATCTCAGCTTTAAAGTCAGGATGCGCATGCCACTAATGAGACATTCTAAATTATATAAATGTCTTTCTACTCATTAATAATCTTGCTTTCTAATGTACAAAACACCAAAGACAAGGAATAAGAAATTACACAGCTCTTTTGAATTACCTAAGTATTGTCAATCAACTCATTAATTTAGACAGCATTTAGTATGCCAGACTGCAATTTAGGATGCTAAAAGATTTTGCTATGTATTTTATTAGGATTTAAATTTCCAACTTTCAGGAGAAAGCAGAGCTCTCCCATCCTAACAGTCATATTTTGATAAAGCCGGAACAGACTTTGAACCAGGAGACAACCCTCTCCCACTTCTGCAGCAGACTAAAAAGATTAAAGGGCACATCAATACAGACCAGTAATTTCAAACAGTGAGCAAGTACAGAAGAAAAAAACCCTACAGTTGTGTTTTACAAGCACACACAAAGAATAACACTTAACAAAATTGCTAGTCCACTACTTAGAATTGATATTTTATTCTCTTCCATGAGGAATTGCTTTTAAATCGCTTCAGGCACGAATATGATCTCAACCATACCAAAACAGCCACTTTCCCACAAAGAATCCAGATTTGTAGCTGATGGGTTATTCACCAAAGAAGGTGACGTTACAGTATTTATCTATTAACATATGGATAGTTCTACTTATGCTACTTGTGACCGTATAAAACTCGAGAGATCTCGACCCTTGCGCTTCTGCCCTTTTGGCAAGCTTGAATGACTTTACAGCAATATTAATATCTTAATTAATGTCAGAACTACTAGTATAGTTCTGAAAACAAAAACTCCACGAGTTGGTAAGAGTTTCAAACACTAACTTGCTTTCTGCATGTTCTAGTTCTACTTCAACACCTCCTAAGCATCATAGACACCTGTCGTGTGTACATAGACCGACCCACTGCTCATCTCCTAGAGCTCTTTCACAAATTAAGCTATAAAAACCCCAGTTCAACAATCTCGGTGAATACAAAGTACAGGAGGGACCAAGGCAACCACACAGAAACATTTCAAAATTGAGAGGCCATCTTCACTTATACTTAGTGTACTTAATCTAAATCTCACACACACATAAGTATATCCCAACTTACCAAATCAACAAATAAAACACACCATTACAGGAAAAGAACTTAAGAAGTAAAAAGCTGCTAAAAATACTGAGAATGATCCATATTTTCTCTTCTTAAAGAGCTGAAAGGGGATTCGGTCACCAGGGAGGGCTGGGAACACAGTGTCTCCATGGCATCACAACCCTCCTTATCTCAGCATTGCAAGAACAGCAGCACCAGCAGCTTCTGTGGATAGACAAAGGATGTGAAGAAGGCATTCAGAAGGCATACATAAAAAAAGTTACCGTGACCACTAACAAAATCAGTACTCCAAGCTACAGTGCAGGACAAGACAGAACAACTCACACCAAAAGCAGAGTTAACACTGAGGGACGAGTCTCTGATTTTGTCCCGCTCCTGGAAGTTCATGTTCTTCCTATGGAAATTAGGTGAACTTTTACAAGTACATAGTGGAAGTCTAATCTAATCCAGGGAAATCACCTCTACTTCAAATAATCTGCTCTAAAATGTTGCAGAAAAAAATTAATCCTTTCCAGAAAATACTTTCTTTAAGTAGTAATTTTTCTTTTATGGATTTTGAAGATCAACAAACCAGAACCTCTTTCTGTGATGCATTTTAATCTGGCTGATCACAATTACTTTGGATTTGTAAAATCCTGTTTAAGAATTTTGATTATTACAATTGTTACTCAGACATAATGAAAAACATCTCAACGACTTCACTATCTGCACTATCCTTTTATCGCACAAGCTGTTCAGAGTTTTTTCCTGATTCCAGATCACATCTGGCAACCCAGAACAACCTTAAATTGTGCCACAACGTTGCAATGATCTGTTCTTCCCGTGTACCTTCCTGTGAACAGTTATGTGAAACTAAGTAATAATAGAAACTCCTACTACACATTCTAGCTGTTCATACTGACATTCTGGAGCAGATTAGGAAAGAAAACCTAGTCCAAAACTACTGCGCTCCCTTCAGCCCTTGTACCCCAAGGCCTCGCCTGCTGTATTTCTGCCCTTAACTCGACCACCACTTCGTTCACTCTGAATTTTCCCCAATTTTGTTCAAATAAAGTTACTTTGAAAACAGGGGGCGAGGAGAGAGAGTCCAGACTTTAGCAGGGAACCGAGGTAGAACGGCTGCCACGCCGGAACCTCACGGCGGCATCCCCGCCCCCTCACGGCTCCCCTCAGAGGCCGCGCCTCAGCCCCCGCCCGCCCCGCGCCCCGCTCCCAACTACGCCATTGACGTAACTGCCGCACCGCGGGCACCGTCAAACGCCGTGCTCACGCTGGTGACGCAGGGCCGGACCCGGGGCCCGGCTGCGTTAGTCGCTATTCACGAAGAGGCGCGTACGCAAAGAGCGGGCGCTGTGGCAACCGGGGCACGCGCGCGCTGAGGGCCGGCCAGCGCTGAGGGGCGGGAGCCGGGTCTTGGTAATGGCACACGGCGCCTTCAATTATTTAGTCTGTTTCGTTTGCTGTGAAGGGAGAAGTGGAGTTGTTTAGAGCCTGTTTTAACTTTTGGTTTTGTTGTTTGCAGTTTTCAATATTGAAGGTCGTAGCGTTCAGTCAGCTGAGCTGCTTTCCGTGCTGAGGGAAGGGCGGGGCGGGGGTCTTGGAGGGCAGCCCTCACCTATTCTGTCAAACGTTACCGAATTCTGACGGCAGGTTTTAGCCCGATCCCTTAAAAAAAAGGTTATTTTTCTTTGGGAAAAAAATTTAAAAGGGTACTTTGTTTTCCTGTGCTTTAATTTTATTATTTTGAACCCCTTCCGATTTTGAACATTGGGCTGTTTCACTTGAACCGTTTAAAAAGCATTCCCTTCTTTCAATTTTAAGCTTTCTCTCTCTCTTTTCTTTACAGTGTTCAGTGAGAATTAAACCAGATTAAGACAATTCAGCGGATGAACAGTAGTGCTGATGACCATGCACGATTCCAGCCTCTTTCACTGCTTCCTGACAGTGTCTGTTTGCTAAAACAGCTCCTTGGGGACACAAAGCACTGTTTAAAGTCAGTAGCTGTCTTTATGGTACGTTATCCGTCCAGTCACCAAGTAAAGCCGTTTTGGAGTATTTTTAGGGATAGGGAGAATCCTTCTGAGGAAGATTTGGGATGGCACAACCTCGTATCTCAGCCTACCTCCCCCCTGATATAGATCCCACAAAAGCCCCTCTGGCATTTGGGAGGAGGGCCCTTCCTAAACTGAATGAGGAGTTGCAGTCTCCAGAGCTGCTGACGCAGCAGCGGGCACTGATGGCACTCTGCGATCTGGTCCACGATCCAGAAAAAGTCCACCAGGCAATAGCATTAGGTAAGTGATCTGTTCTCACAAGCTCTGACACAGTGGGGCAGGCTCAGGGGGGAACCCCACTTTTCTTATTTCCATTACAATATCTTTGATGACTCAAGATGCTCAGGAAAAATTTTCTGTTTGTTTTACCTTAGAAAGGTAAAGAATATTATAATACCACATACATGACAGTTATTTTAAGAATTATTGTCACTTTAGGATTTATCAGTGGCTCGCTATATGTTTTATCAACCCCTAAATACAAAAGTAGTGCAGAATGGTTTTTTCCATAGAATCACAGAATTGTTAAGGTTGGGAAAGACCTCTAAGATAATCCAGTTCAACTGTTAACTCTGCCCTGCCATGATCACCACTAAACTATGTCCCCAGACTTTATTCTGATTTTAGCTAATTCCTAACATAGGCTAATAAAAAAAACCCCATGTAACTGGTTCAAAGTTAGAACCCCATCACCATCATCACCCACTTGCGTAGGACTTAATGAGAAATTAAAAAAGAAAGGAATATAACCAAATTTTTCATACTCATCAGGACTACATCTGACCACCACTGTTTTCAAAAGCCTGGAAGAATCCTGTGTTTCGATTCTGGGGAGGAAAAAAACCCCAATCACAACCTTGTTTTTGCAAATTTTAGCAGCCTGTGGTGAATCCACATAGCTCATTATGTAACACTACAAAATCCTTGTTTGCTACTTCTTTTTTCTCCATTTACTTTCTTTGTATTATTTTTCCTCTCCTAAAAGAGAATAATCATGTTCAAAATTTATAAAGTTAGTGTTTGATGACCAGTTTGATTGCCAAAGCTACGTGAGATTGTTGTTTGTTTGGGGTTGTTCGGTTTTTTGGCTTTGGCCAGTGCCATATGTACATACACAATCATTAATGGTTCACCACATTTATTTCTGTTCAAAAGAACCTAGTGTCAGTCCTGGAAAAACATGCTTTTCTAAAGACATCAATAGCTCTACTGACGTATTTTTAGAGTTATGTCATTTTATATTTGCAGGATTAGGATTTAACTTGATAAGGAGTCAGGAGCTTGTTTATAGCATGACATTTTTGGCAGTAGGCCTTGAAATTTCAAAGTTTCTTCCTTACTTGAGAGATGACAATGAGAATTTCACTGTCAGGACAAGCTGAAAATTCTGAGGCACTTCAAATCGTGAGATAAATGATGAATATTGCTATTTCAAATTCATGCCAAAGGTAAGAAGTGTTAAAATGAACTCTGATGTCTCATAGGATTCTTGGATAACCTGAAGACTTTGCTGGTACATCATGACCAAACTGTCCGGCAAAAAACAACAGAAGTTCTCTCTATAGTGGCTTTGCATAGTATTGGCAGGTAGGCGCAATTCCAAAGTTTACTGAATGGTGTGGGAAGTGATGTTTCAGTGACAAATAAGAACAGAATCCCTAGGTTTCATCAGACAGATGCAGCATAAGGAAGAGCAGTTAAGATTAAATATCTCAAATATATACAAGTTTTATTATGTTGTGTTAAATCTGTCCTCCATTTTTGTTTTTAGGCAAGGGCTAATACAAAGTGGAGTCATGTCTGCCCTCACTGGGCTCCTGGATGATCCAGTAGATATCTGTCGGAAGAACACCCATCGGATTTTTGACATGATGGCCAAATTACCTGAAGGTATGAGGTTTTAAGCAGTTAAGTATTCAAGTAGACAACACAGAGAGGAAATCAGGTAAATTGACCTATGCTCCAGATTTAATTTATTCCGTTTCCCTTGAAACTCATATTTAAAAACAGTATCTTGTCTATTCTTACTTCTCTTAGTTTTCCTTAGTTAATTTTCTTAAGCCTTATGCAAGGTAAGACAACCTGCTCAAGACACAGATTCTGTAGACTGCATGCTTGAATTGGTATTTCAGAATATTGCATCAAAATTTCACTTTGTCACTTCTGTTCAAGGTGTGGATTACCTTGTGGCTCAAGGTGTTCATCAAGGTGCACTAGTTTCATAAGTGTTCTAATCTGAACATTAGTCTTAAACTTCTCTTCCAGTTGACCAAAATTATAATTTTTAAATTAAAATTTGAGTAAAAATTATCAATTAAAAAGCCATTTTGTTTATAGTCATAGCAAAGTATATTTTCTGAGAAATTCAGTTTCATTACTGATGCTTAAAAAGAATTAAATGAATGTTTAAACCCTTGCTAACTGTACATGAATCCTAAAAAATCTAAAGAAGTATTTTTACATGCATGCAATCCTTTTTAAAATCCAAAGTAATTCCATTCATAGGAAGGGTGTTACTATGTTCAGCTAAACAACTTTCTGAACATCGGTATAGAAAACAAGATGAAAAGTCTGTAAAAGCAGCTCTGAGTAATTACCCTTGGAAAAAGTGTTTTTTGGAGTCATGTATTCTGTTTATTTAGATAAAAATACAATGTATATATAAAAATATACATGCCTGTATTTAAGGGTTGGAAGATAAATCCTGGAGCAGGATTGTGTCACTGTAGAATGGACTTACAGAGAACTACTTTAAGGAAAAATGAAAAGGTGCAAAACTTTTTTTGCTGTGAGACAATATGGGGAATTATCAGGGATAAACACAAATATTTTCCAATAAGCAGTAAGAGTCACAAGGCCTGCCATAATTCATTTGACATATTACAGATACAGAATTAGTTTCTACTTGGTAATTCAACCTTTTTCAGCTAGCCAAGAAACTGTCTTTCTCTTTGCATTCACTTCCACACCTCACATCCAGATAATGAGATAGGATGTACCTTGGATCAGCTGGAGGAGGTCAGCAACTAATGCACCACTCCACGGCTCGATTTCTGCTGTTCTCTAGAGCTGAGGTAATTTGCAGGGCCAATGAAGCAATGTGTTCTGTGCTAGACAAAAAGGAACAGAAGCTGTACATGCCCTTGGCATGATGTGTAGCTGTTTTAACTGGGAAGTGGTCAGTGATTCCAGCTAGCTCTATGCCAGGCCACCTGGTCTCCCTCCAAACAGGAGTAATTTTGGAAAATGTGGTTATTTCAAGCAAATCCACTTACAGAGTATTTTTGATGCCTAAGTTTAAGGATGTGTACCACTAATTTCAAGGAACAGTGGAATAGTTAAAAACCAAAAGGTGGGAGAATGCACAAAGACTGGGAGAGCGCTGAGGAGTAACATTTCCAGAGGAAACAACAACTTAGAGAAAAGAATTAATGGGCAGAAGAAAGACAAAAATAGATAGATATATGTGTTCAGTAGAGGATGGAAGAGAGAGAAGGGCAAGCAGGAGGAGAAAATTAAAAACATTTAAGAAATTAATAGCAAAACTTTCTCTCTTTGTAAAAACAACTTGTTGACATACATAATACTTGACAATGTTAGTGAAAGGGTGTTATGCAATGATAAACAACCTCAGCAATAGCAACCGCAAAAATAGTTCTAGGAAACAATATCTTTCATTATGATGTGGTAACACTGGAAAAGTTTAATAATTCTTACTCATTACGTATCCTGTAATTTATGGGTACTTAATCCTTTTCAGCAAAGACTGAGGTGGAATGGATGGAACAATGGATTTTTAAGCTTGCCAGAACCTCTATTTGGGAAGAGCCCGAGAGATAATATTTCTCCTACATTGCTGACTCTCGGTGTCTCCACTCTTTCACCCTTGAAAAATCATAACCAATTGAATGTGTGGATAAGGACTCTTTAAGGATACCTGTTTCCCTTCAAAACTTGTTTTGCTGTATGGAGTGCAAATGCAGAAAGGACAGATGGCATTCTTACTGCAGCAGATGGGACATCTCTTCTGTGAATGTCATTGTTGCCCAGGTGAAGTGAAATCCCAGCTGTATTAATGCAGCTCTTTCAGGTGGCAGTGCACTGCATCACTGATAAACCTGAGAACTGAGAAAATAGATGCAAATTTAACTGCATGATTTATCCAGGTGGATGACTAAGAGTCAAGGGATTTAATTTCAGCACCTGTCTTCAGCCAACAGACAGAACAACATTTTAGTTTTAACTTTGCTATGCCTCAGTTTTCTTATACATCAGAATCTTTAATACAGAAAACTCTGTGTGAAACAGAATTTATTTTAACTTCTTGAATTCTTCAGAGAGAAAACAGTAACCATGAATTACCCAGAATACTAAGATCAAAAAATCATAGGAATTAAATTATTAGAGTTAATAGCAAGAAATTGATATTCAGTTAACATGATTATGTGACTTGATTATTTAAAATAATTATTTACTTCTTTGTTCCTCCCCGTGCCTCTGATTTTAAGTCAAGTAGGAGCACAGGTGGTGCTTCACTTTCTTTCTTTTTACCTTCTCAAGACAGCTTTCACTCAATGAGGAATGTAACTGGCTGCTTTCCTTTAGAAATCCCCTTGGGCCTTCATTAAAATACCCTGGGTTCTCCACCTCATTGTCTCTAACACTTAAGGTAGAAAGACATTCTTAGTTGAATAAAAATTCAGTTTTTAATATAAAGTGTCTGTTACCTTCCTGATAATTGACTACACTTTTGGTTTTATCCAGATTTCTTATCTTGAAGCTATGCTGTAATGAATGCTGGTGTTTTCTTGTCACTTCTTTAACTAATCTGAAATGGCCACAGTCCGATGAAAGAAAGAGGTGAAGGAGGCACAACATCTAATAGATCATTCATTGGAAAAGGGAGCCCTGACTCACTTTCCACCTTTTCCACTGTTTAACTGGCTAATAATTGGATATTACATGGAAAAAGCAAATTAGGTTGGAAATACTGCACAATTTCCCAGGTAAATGATCGCAGTTTAATCATAAACAAAGTTTGGAGGAACCTGTACTAGCAGTTACTGTATCTAGATTTTAGTAAACTCACCAAGCCAAGTAGTCTGAGTGCAAGTATCACAAGCAGGCAGCAGTACCTTCTCACTACAAGTGAGACCTGAAAACTCTCTGTGTGCCATGACAGACCTTTGGTACCTTGAAGGCATAGCCTCACTGGCTCTTTGCCTCTACAGTTGGCAGGGAATGCTTAAAGGGACCCCATGTCTTCAGTACAGGGATAAAATACCTTGTTCAAAATTAGATTAGAAGAAAACTTCACAAGCATTATCCAATTAAGTAACTGTTGTAACACTACTTAATGAACACACTATAGACACATTCAGTATCATTTGAATTATTTATTTTTGAAGTGGACAATTTAAATGTTGATGTTATTAACCATTTTGTTTTAATTTTCTCAGAGCCCTTGGCTGGGATTTCTTGCACTAATCATAGTACATAAGGGGAACAAAAGTAGAAGGTGATTTTCCAGTGTGCATGTGTGTCTGTGTCTCTGTGTACGTATGTGCTTTACAGTTATCAAACGTATATTTACACACCAACTTTACACTGCAGTCTTTAAGAAGTCTTTTCTATGGCAGGGGAAAGAACCAACTGACCAAAGACTTAGGTCTATATGATCCATGTGAGATTTTCCAGTATAGTCCCACAGAGCTTCTTATGCATTCAAACTTTTGCCAGAATGTTACTCCATCCAGTAGTGTTTCTTTATGAGATGAAACCTGGAGCTGAGGATTGCATCTCTTCAGTTTCCTTAACTTCACTAAACTGTAAATAATTTAAATTATTAAATTGAAACATCAAGACATTTAGTTATTGTTCATATCGCTCATCTTTAACCTTCTAATAACACATCACATTTTAAAAATAATTTTAAAAAAACAACAAAAAAAGGCTTTGGAGGCTATATACTACACAATCTCCATGGCTCCTGCTTCTTGGGAAATCTGTTACAATATTACAATACCCAGAAAGTATTTGGAGCAGTGGAAGAGAATTGTCTGTTGGCAACTTTCACATTCAGCAATCCAGACACTACAACAATAATTTAAAAAATTGCTTTGTGATTTATTTTTTTTAAATCTGTATTAAAAAAGGAACACTAACCTACTTCTTAAATATAATTTGGTTTTTCATGAAACACCACAAGATTTGGCAAAAAAAGATGTAAAAGAAGACTGTTTTGATGTATAAAACTCCTTATCAGTAAAAGAAACACCGACCTTAGTTTGGCCTATTCAAAGATTCATTTCATGTAGTTTTGCTGCATATTTGAAGCCATAAAGAGCAGAAAGAGCTGCTAGTCAGTTTGGAAATCACAAAACAGTTGCGCACCAGCAATTCCTTTAATAGGCAAGGTGTCCATGAGAAACAGTAAAGTAAAGCAGAAGTGTGTACATAGTATATGCTGAGAGTCATGTGCATGTGCATACATGATGGATGTGTACATACTCTTGACTGTGGATACCAATATTGTGGGCACATGCCCATTCTCTACAAATTTAAGTTGTATTTTGCTTAAACTCTCTCATTCAGTAGCTTCTGGTTTGAACTAACTTTTCTCCCCAACACAAGCATTCTGCTCCACACCCTGCAAACAAGTTCATCTGTCACTCACCAGATTTATATTTTTATGTCAATAAAATTTTAGGACAACTGGATGAAGAGTCATTTCTTACACAGAACATGATAACACTCCCACTGTAGGAAATGCAATGAAACAAATGGAATAAAAGTGCAGTGACTGTGGTGAAACATCTCCACAGAGTTAGGCCTCAATCTCTTGTTTTGTTTTTGTTTGGGGTTTTTGAGTTGTTGGTTGGGGTTTTTTCACTGGGGGTGTGTGGTTTTCTTGGAGAGGAGGGTCTCACTCTCCAGAACATATATTTGGAGAAAATGATGTAGCGGGTTAAGGGGGCATAAGAGGAACTGTGTTCATATATCAGATTTCCCCTTTTCTCTCCTTGGGCTATTAAGCATTGCCCAATGTTTTTCCACTAAAAGTGGAAGAGGTTAGCCCCTTTTTTATCATTCCAGGAAAATAGATTAAGCCCAAGGATTCTTAGCAGAGGCCAATGTATTTGAGATTGTTCTGAATGATGACATCTGTCACTGCATCAAACACAAATTGTATGTTACTGGTATCAGTGGCACAGGTGAAGTGTGAGTAGATCTCCTTGGTCTCCTTGTTGCGATTCAAGTCCTCAAACTGGCGCTGGATGTAGACTGCTGCCTCCTCGTAAGTGTTTTGGCCTTTGTATTCAGGAAAGCAGACTGTTAAGGGGATGCGTCGGATTTTTTCTGCCAGCAGATCTTTCTTATTCAAAAAAAGGATGAGGGAAGTGTTGATAAACCAGTTGTTGTTGCAGATGGAATCAAACAGACGCAAACTTTCTGCCATTCGACTCTGTAGGAGAGGAAACAACAGTGTCAGCAATACAGCTCTGTCTGCTGCCCTGAGTAGGTAAACTCCGTTTGTGAACAACTGAGCACGACTACCACAGTTACGTTTGGAAATTAAAATCCATTGCTGCTATAGACTGAAAGCAGAGAGGTCCCTTAGAAATTCAAGTGGCCGTCTTGAATTTTCTGAGGTATTGTTGCCACTGTGACGCTTGCACAGATGCTCCTGGAGCTGTCCGTGGTACCATGCTCTTGGGAGGCTGTTTATTGCTTGGTTTACACCTATAAATAGGTGTAAATAGATGTAATGTTTTGAATAGAAAATATTCAAGATTATTAAAAGAAATATCACTCAAGTATTGTCAAAAGTAGATACAGAAATATCTTAATCAGGTATTTTTGGCGAGGTCAATGTTTTTCCAGCATGTTTAGGTTTCAGAAAATGTTACGCATACATCATGACTAATAGGAGTGATCCAGGTTAAGTGAACAGCAGGGATTTGGGCTATCAAAAACCAAGGGTATATTTTGTTTACAAGAATATTTGCAAATATGTATGTGTTCCATTTGTCTGGCTTGTGTTCAGAGGGGATGAAAATAATCCACGTCTGGGCATTTTTGTTGTTGTTTAACTGTGAAGTATTCTGGCCAGTTCTCCAGTTTGGAAGGAACACACACTGGAGGCAAGAGGATGACTTTGGCTTTTAATAGAAATAAAGTATTTGGGGCCTAATTCTCCTGAAATTTGTATTAGTTGTGTCTAGTTCATCTCCCTTGACTTCTCTAGAGTCACCTGGTGAGATGAAGAGAGAATAATCATTCATTGTTTATTACACAAAAAGTAATACGAAAATATTCTTTATTTAAAATTTACTTTTTATTTTGTTTTATTTGGGAATGAAAATATATCGTTTTGTTATTATTTCAAAGGAAATCTGCAACAGTTTTGAACATTATTGTTACACTAAAGCTGTATACTGACAACATTACCCCTTAAAAATGCAGAGTTGCTGAAATAGGAGCATACTGGTTTATATAAGCTTTTCAAATTATCTCTTACACCTTCCTCGCTTTGTGTTATTACTCCTTTTCATTTGCCAAGGATTGACTTGGTCAGAATTGCGTCCTGTGTTCTCCGAGTTCCATGCAGGCATTGATTTAGCTCTGTGTTTACAGAGGAAACCCTCTGGCTGGTGGCAGTTCCCGGCCATTCCCGAGGCCCCGGGAGCACTGGGAGGGCTGGCACTGCCCCTGGGCAGCCAGGGGCAAAGCTGAATCACGAGCATCTTAAGGCACACTGAAATACAAGCTAAGTCAGACAGTTCTGATACTGGGGGCTGTTTGTTTACTTCTTCCTTTGTAAGGTGGGGTCATCTGACACTCCAGCCTACTTGATATACAGACAGATTTATAGGTGTGAAAACATAGCTTTAAAAATATGTTTGAGCATTTCTTTTCCCAGTGCAAATACTGACATAACAGATAATCCCCTAAAACCATCATATATCTGTTTTCAAATATTCAGAATTTCCTTTCCTGATTTTGTAGCTGATAATAACCAAGCAAGAATTTTTTATGTCAGTCAAAATGCTTTTCCTACTAATACTCTGAAAAAAAATCTTTTAGAGCTAATATAGGTTTTTGGCCAGTTCTCAGAACAATCATGCCAACAGGATATTGCATTTTAAGAGGTTTGTGTTCATTACCGTATTTTGTAGTGAATCATAACACTGTCCCTCTACTATGAAATCCTCCCTTGGAATCTCTAATCCAAGGACAAAAGCAGAGAGTTAAAACCTTTCCATAAATTGTGAAGTATTATGAACACATACAAGAGGACAAACAGTTTTAAATTGTTGTAAACTCGGTGATCTCTTGTGTGATGTAAAGAAAAAATTAGTAAATTGTTGATCTTGACACCTGAGAAATTTCTTCTTCAGTGTAATATTATAATATTGGCTCAATATCTGAAAGACTTGCCATATCTTAAGAAGTGATGTATCCACAGTTCTAAGGTCAAGTCTGACACTAAAAATACATTATGTATCCACTTATATACTCCCAGCATAACAGGCTCATTTCTGGTTTTGACAATATTGTAAAACTACTTTACATATCACAGGGAAAGGGAACTTGGGAGGATTATGGCTTATTATAACAAAAATAGAATAAATTGTTGTATGACTCCCAAAGGTGTAATAAAACATAGTAAAATAATGATAGGCATTCTTCTCTGCAGTGTCTTTTTCAGTTCTGGAATCCTGAAGGGAGTATTTTTTTTAAATCCTGAAGGGAGTATTTTTAATCCTGAAAGGAGTATTTTTTTGACCAGGTGGTCAAAAAAAAAAAGTGTTGCTGTAATTTTATAATTATATACAAGCTGGGGTATAAGGAAGATAATGCCTTATCCAGATGGCCTTGTTGGGGGCTAATTGCAAATTCTTCTCTGAGCATAAGAACAAGGAATTGGTTGCTTAAGGGAAAGAACATGCTAAGGAACAGATGGCTGCTTCTATGCTTCCAATACTCTGCAGACGCACAAACATCCCTGGTCATCCTCTGGAACAGTAGAGGTGTACTTAGCAGAAAGAGTTCTGAACAAGTAAGCGTTTTCAGAAGGGAAGATCCAGTTATCAAGATAGCAAGTAATTAAAAAAACAGAGTTGGTAAATGGAGCCAAATTGCAATGCAGTGTCTTCCTTCAGCTTTCATGTTAAAGCTTTCTAGTCACAGCTGGGAGAGCTTTGAAATTAAAAATGAAAAATTATGAGGAGAGAAACTATCACAAATAAGGGAATTAACTGTCATTTGTATTAAAAGCTTAAGAATGTCTTCTTTCAGTCATTATTTCTCTTTCATCATCAGTATTTTAAAACTGGTAGGCACTCGGGGATTTGAGCACCTTAACTAAACCAAATCAAACGTATCTTGCGTAAGCCATAAACAATAATGAATAAAATTTGTGCAGGAATAGTAATATTTGCTTTCCAGAGAAGTTAGAAAATCTTTGAATGTCAGTAAATCTTGGAATAACCAGTGGAAGCTGTTGCTATTTTCCTGTAGAAGCTTTCTTTGCAATAGTGGCTGACATTTAGCATATGCTAGTAGCTATGAGCTGTTTCACAAAATGGCATGAAACGCTCTGTTTCAAATATCTTTAGAAATCCATGACTTAAGACCCTCTGAAGAAAGCAGAGGAAGGTAACGTATTTGAAGAAGGGGTAGTGGGGTAAAAAGGTAATTGAGTCAGTTGGATGTTTTTTCCTTAAGTTTAACAGAGAAAAAAAATGGAATCCATTCTGAAATAAGGACAGTCTACAAAATAAATGAAGGAAATACCATTGCCCAGGACAGTCATAGTTGAAGCAATTCAGGAATTCAATCTATGCTTGAATAAAGGCAGAGGGAAAGCAGAAGAATTTCACAAACAAACATACAGAAAGCAAGAGATAGCTTGGGTAAATAGAAAGAGACTCTCTTTTCTTGTAAAAAAGACTGCAGTGAGTGCTAGTTGAAATATCCTTCCTGTGTAGCAGTCAGGCAGTCCTCACTGAGTGCTGGATAAGAGAGGCATACAAAACTATTGTATGATTCATCCTTTGTTCAAAGGAAGAAGACTCCTACAAGGATGTATAGGCTGAGGTGGCTGCTGGTCTAAATGGGAAAAATTATGATAATTTAATGAGTTTTTAAAAATTTTTTTCATCTAACTATCTGTTGGAGAGAAGTAAGTAGACTTAATCCAGCCTCTCTCAAAGAAATTAAGAACCCCACTGAGGTAGAATTAAACTGGAATAAAACACTTTACCTGGGTTGTGCTGTATATACCTGTTTCTAGCCTTGGTATCTCCCAGGACGGGTGGGGTAAGCAATAGAGATTTGACTAGACAAAATTGTTTTGGTTTCCAAACCTTTTCTTTCCAATCTTAGGAGCCCAAAGTTTTCCTGGAAAATGTTGGAATTCTAAACTGTCAAAATTAGAAGGGGTGACATAGAAGGGTAAGTTCCACTGAGTTCACTAAGAAGTGTTCTGAAGTCACTTAGAAGCTTAATTTATTCTACAAGCAGACAAACTCATTATCCCATCACCCAAACAATTTGTTACATTGGTCTAATAGCGCTGCAGGGAATCCTGGCCAGTCACATCGTAAACCGAACAGGAAGGAGCTCAGGGCAGTTAGAAGCAGCTCTGTCAGTACAGCACCTATCACACAGATACATACGTGCACATGCCATCTATTTACCTCCTTCCTACCAAAATTCCTTTCAGTGTCCTGCATATATGAGGACTGTGAAGTGTAGAAAGGTGGAAACCTAACGTAGCATCTTAGTTTATGCCACCAAAATGAAGGGAAATTGAAAGGGATGGTAAAACGTTTTATATTATAGGAATATTGAATCTGTACTATGAAATGAGCTTATAGAAGGCTGAGAAACATATGTATTATGAAGTGGAGCCCGGAAGAAATCTTGTGTGATTTTGATAGGGAGATATCTATTCATATGGTGAGGGAAAAAAAATTTATTAAGCATGAAACAAGTTTGCTTTGAGTTTTTTTTAATCAGAATTATTCTCAAATCAGGAGGAAACAATATATTAGCACACAAAATTTGTAAAATATCAAATTCATTCTACTTTATTTTAAAGATAATGTCCTGTAATTGTTCATACTTATGTTTTGTACATGCGTACACATAGAACTGGTAGAGGAGGCAGTAGTCAGTATTTGATACCTTTTTCAGAGAAGCAAGGGAAAATAAACCTTATAAAGTGGTAGTGCAGCATACTATCTCCCATGATGGTTTCCTGTTGAATACTGCTATTGTCTTTACATAAAATTCTGCAGATGATAACTGAATCTGGCAGTATAAATGAGAATTACAAGAGGACCTTTAGTCTTGGGTATTGTATAGGATGACATTGAACAACAGTATGAATATTTTATCATGTATGTTCTCTGGGACTGAGAAAGCCCTGTAGTGTTACTAAGGCTTACTGTGGACTAGACCAGACAGAGCAGATTTAATTGGGAGTATTACTTTAACAGAGTCCTGAACATTTGTCTTTGAAAATTGGTGCCTGAAACTTCTCAGGCCTGCAGTGAAGCAGCAGGTCATGCCTTAGCAGTACACGCTAAGTTAAACATTGGTTTGTAGTAGTTATATACATGTAATAACATGAGCCAGTGACAGACTGGGGTAAAGCAATCTTTAATACTATCTATCAAAACTATTTTATATTCCTAGATCAGGAACAATGCAGATTTGTTAATCCTACTAAGTACAGTCTGACACCAAGCTATGATTGTAGTAAAGGAAGCTGAGCTGAGGAAGAAGTTTGAATAAATTTCCTGACCGCAGGATTAGATTTTGAGCCACGGGATTTCCAAGCAAAGGAGCAGGACAACAGGTGCTTCTGTTAGGACCTACAAATTAAAGGGAACTTAAGGAAAGGATATATAGAAAACTCTTAGAAGAATGGTGGGAAAGGTTACTGAGTTCAAGGATCAGAAAGGGTGGGACATTCATCATTCCACAGAAATGTTAGAAGATCCAGATAAAGGCTACTCCTGTATGTCTGGCCAGAGTATTAAAGGCTGTTCCACAAACAAGGAAAGGGGCAAAATAGAAATGGAGACATATTCATAGACTATTTTATTGCTTGTGACCGGCTATACATATCTTTTAAGTAAGATGAAGTAGAGAAAAATTATATTTAGAAGTCACAAAATAGGCATGTGATAGGTATTATATTTATCAGTACCCATAAGAGAAAGGAAAGTTCTAGAAAAAGGTATGTTCAAGAGAATAGAAATATGGGGCAGTCAATATTGGTCCTGTGCCTGATAGAACAGCCACACAAGTCAACATTTCTGGGAAGCAGTAATAGGGATAGATTGGCCAAAGTAATGCTGCTGCAGCTGATACAGGCCAAAAGAAACTTAATGTCATGATGGGCCAGCATATTAAAACCTGCTGGATTCTTCTCTCTTANTCTGAATCCAGGGTTCCAACAAAAACTTACACATTTCAGAGACAGTGTCCAGCCAGGACAGTGCTGCCAGGGTTACGGTAGAAGCACCCAAGAGAATCATGAAATGGGCAGATAGTTTGGTTTTTCTCCTTAAAGGGGGGCCTGCTGTGTTTCAGTTGCTCAGCAAATAACTGTTAATACTCTGCTTTTACTGCCTCAAAAGTCAGCAAAGTTTCATGCTGCAGAAGCCTCTGGATGCTGTGTTCTGAGTGTGTGTGCTCTCCTTCTCTGTGTATCATTTTGGGGCACAAGCAGTTCTAAGAGGGCAAACATCCCAAAAAAGGAATATAAAAATAAATCTCCAGGATCTTTCACAGTGCCAGAAAATTAAGATTTCCTGAGTACAAATTAGGATCTTCACGTAGTTCTAAGAAGTAAATTTGCAGCATATAATACCTATACCTGCTTTGGGGGGTGGAATTTTTTAAGCATTGTACAGTATCCCAGGCAAACTGCATATTTCTGGAGGTTAGCAAAAATCTAGCTTAAAAACATTTTCTTGCTAAAAGCATATTCATTTAAAATCTCAAAAGTTCTTGAAAATATATTCAAAGTATCTTTAACATCCATATTTCAATTGTACATACCTAGATGTTTTGTCCTTAGATTGAGTTTTCTATATGGTAATAGAGTCCAGCTTTTCTACTCCTGGTAATATATTTCACTTGCTTTCAACACTTACTCAGTGTTTTCAAGTGGGTTAGGTTTTTTGGTTTTGTTTTCTTCCAGGCCTTTAGATTACTTGCTTAGCTCAAGGGCAAAAGGAACACTTCAAACACATGTTCCACGTAGCTGAAATGTTGCATAGGTTTCCAGATAAAGTGGTCCATGACTTTAGCTGTCCTTGTTTGAGACCCTTAGGCTTATTATCAGCCTTCTGTGTCTAGACAGTCATGGAATCACAGAATGGTTGAGGTTGGAAGGGACCTTTAAGATCATCTAGTTCCAAGTCCTGCCATGGCAGGGACACGTTCTGCTAGACCAGGCTGCTCAGAGCCCCGGCCAGTCTGGCCTTGGACACTTCCAGGGACGGGGCATCCACAGCCTCACCACCTTCACAGTTAATAACTTCTTCCTAATTTCCAATCGCCATCTACCCAGAAGATGTAACTTAACACTGCATTGACCTTCAGGGAGAGGCTGAGGGAACTGGGCTTGTTTGAGCTGGCAAAGAGGAGGCCAAAGGGTAACAGCCTACAATTACTTGAAGTAATGGTGATCAGAACTCTTCCCAGCAGTATTAGAGGCAAGAGTAAACAGCAATGAACATGAATTGAAGCTCAGGAAGTTCAGATTAGATGTTAGGTTTTCTCTAGAAGACTAGCACAGCTCTGGAACAAATTTGCTGAGTTTTGTGAAATCTTCATCCATAGAGGATTTTCACTCAACTAACTGATAAAGCCATAGCTGGCCTGATTTACTGTTGGCAATAGTCCAGACCTTCAGAGATCACATTCAGCCTACATTTCTGTAATTCCATGAAGTGCAAAACCATATTTATAGTTGAATGCATAAATACGAAGTCAATTTTATGCACACAGTTCTGAGCAGGTCTGAAACTTTGCCTCCCAAAGAGACGAATCCAAGCACAGGGGCTTCTCTTTGATGGAAAGAGTCACTATCCTGTTGTTGAGGCAGGATGAAAAGGAAATCGTTAATGAATGGAGTGTGGCCTTTGTGGAATATCCAGGGTTTACTGTTTTCTGTTCTTTCATGCTCTCTGATCCTTAGAATAGCCCTTAAGCTATTTAAATAGTGCAGAAATCTGCAAGAGAACTACGGAACACGGAAATACACAAGTAAAAAGAGAAACGTTTATTCACTGTTGCAGGCTACTGACTAACCTGCCTTTTGTATAGTTTATTCATAACCCAAGCTTTGGCTGATACTGTATGTGTACAGAATGCTTCTCATTGCACCTTCTTTGAAATGGGCATTTTTCTAATACATTGCTGGGTGGTAAAGGGTATTAATAGGGTGAATATTGCTTCCTGACAATTCTTAATTGAAGTAAAACAATATACTGCATACATAAGAGGAAATTAATTTTTTTTTTTTTTTAATGAAAGGACTCCATTACTTTTTCCCATTAGCGTGCCACTAGAATGCAGGAGTGAGTTCAGTAATTTTGTGTAATGGAATAATGGCAGGGGGACAGACTGCAAAATCTCGTGCCTGTGAATGGCCTTTCTCTGGAGAAAAAACCCATATGATATAAAGAAAAGAGGGCTTATCAAATAAGTAGGTTTTCATTTCAACCCAATCAAGCCCAGCTTTCAAACAAGACTCTCTGGATCTTTATGAAAGCTAGTAGATGTAAGATGAGGAATCATTTGTAACAGTAGCATTAGAAAACAGAGAAAACCAGCAAGAATTATCATAAGCATGGAATGACTATCCTATGAAATTAAATAAACTAGTTCTTTTCAATCTGGAAAAAGAAATAGCTGAGAGAGAACATAGTAGAGCTCATAAAACCATGAATGGTATGGAAATGTTGAATAGTGGATGATTTTTTTCACCATTTCTTACAATGCAAGAAGTAAGAAACATCAAATTCATTTATATGACAGCGGACAAGTATTCCTTCCATACAGTGCATAATTAAATGTAAAACTCTGTCATGAGATGTTAGAGAATCATAATGATGATAGTAAAAGTCAGAAAAGTGTAATTGGGTTCAAGAAGCAATTAAATTAAAAGGCCACTTAAACAGAAAGATGTTGATGCAATCTGCTGCTCAGTTACCTGGGAGGGTAAATTGCAAGAAATATCTTTGTATGTTTGATCTGTTCCCATATTCTTTCCTGAATGTCCATCGTTGCCCACAGTCAGACACAGAGTGCTGCAGGTACTGGCTGTGACCTACCTCAGCTGGTCTGTGTGTTCTGGCTGTCAGGACAGCTCATCCTTGGGGAGAAATCAGTTGTTTATTTCCCTCTTGGTGAAAACCTCTCCTTTATGTAACCCGTGTAAAATCGCTTCAGTTCCCAGGCAATTTTGCCTTTCCCATTAGTCTTGCCCAGTTTAGAAGAAGTTTGTTTCACACACTTCACTATCATCTGAAGCAGTGAGTGTTTCTCATTGAAAGGTAGGCAAAGGCTCTTGGCACTAGAACTACTGACCTCTAGTAATTTGCATTGTCCAATGCTGCAGTGTTGCAATGACAGGAGGATAACAAGGAAGGCAGGAAGGCAGGAAGGGAGGCAGGAAGGGAGGAAAGGAGGGAGGGAGGGAGGAAAGAAGGAACAAAGGAAGGAACAAAGGAGAGAAGGAGGGAGGGAGGGAGACTGGTCCACATTGATGCTGAACCAGTTTTCACCAGAAGAAGCTGGCCAGTCGTTTCATTCTTCAGTAGTATCTGAACAACAAAAGCAGCCTATTATACACCGAAAAAGGTAAATGGCCCTTTATACAGAGATGCTCACTGCAGGAAAAAAAAAGGACTGCAGGACCCTGAGACCATTTCTCAGACTGTGGGACATCTGGAGAGGGATGCATTTTGCCCTCACAGCTTAGGCAGCTGAAATTCTTGCAGGAGCACTGGCTTCTTGTTTTGTTGCACCTCTGGAGATATTTTAGGTGGGATGCTTACAGAGTTTAGTGCAGCAAGTGTTGTTAGTGTCGTTCTTGTGGGAACAACAGCTGCATTCCCTTTGTAACCCATCCATTTTGCAAAATTAAGGTAGCAGGAGCAAGTGGTTATTTTTAACACCCTTGCCTGTAACTAACAAAGTTCTTCCCATCGTGGGCGTTCTGAGGTTGCCTTTTACTAACCTGGAAGAAACAAAGGCTGAGGGGCACAAAGGTCAGTGTTCAGAGTCAAGAATGAAAAGGCAAGAGGAAGAAAGCTGAAGGGAAAACTGCAAAGCAGCCACAAGCAGAGGGTCTAAATCTGGGTCTGATCTTGGCCTTTTTTGCAAGCTGAGAAAAGTACTAAGAGTGCAAAACCAGCATGTTTAGCATCATGGAGAATCTCGTCTTCACTTTCAATAAATCCTTCTGGTTTTAAGCAGCATTACTGGGATTCAGATCAAATCAGTTTCAAGAGATAATTTCTGTGAAGCTATTTTAGAGCAGTTGGAGAAGAATGAAAGAAATGGTGATATATGCTGGAAAAACTGCTTCTCTCATATTTGAGATGGAAAATCTAATCTGCTGGGCTACAGACAAAGTAAAAATAATTATGTTTGATAAAGATTGTATTTAGGAAAACCCCAAACCACCTGACACTGTGGTCTCAGGTTACAGGAATGCTTTTTTTTCACTGAATTCTGTCTCATTCAACTTCCAAGATGGACAATGTCACGTGCTAGTCAATATTTGTCTTTAGAGTCACAACTCAATTTATAGACTTGTGCTTTACTATAGACTTACTATTTATGAACTGCTCAAAAAACAGAATTACTGGTTTCTTCTCAAGCTTATAATTATTGTATCTGAATATTTCATTTACCACATTTGTTTCCACAGCATGTTGTCAGATCAAGCGGTGCTGTTAAAAGGAGCTTATAAATAGGGAATGAAACAATCTATACAATGAGAAATTATAGTTAGAAGGAACCCAGTAATTCTAGACACCCAGTCTCATTTTCTAGAACATAAGTTTTCAGCACATGCATTAATTTATTTAACAAAGTTTAATAGGTTTTTCAAGCTATCAGTGATATCTGGTGTAGCTCTGAATAATCAGACCTACTACAAATCAAATCACAGAATCTTGAACTAGGTCCCTTTGAGAAAAGTGAGGAAAAATGTGGGATTACCTGAGAAAATTGTCATTTAATCAACACATTTGGAACAAAAAAGGAATGTGGACCTATGCCAGGTTCTAATACAGTTTTTCAGTAGCGTTCCACTACTTTAGCCGTATTAACTTGCTGTTTTCCCATAATCTTATGTTCCATTCATTTCACATTTTCCTCCCTCTGCTAGAGATGATGGCAGTGTTCCTGCAGTTGACAATGTTATTTATTACATGAGCCCCCATTAATCATAGAAAAATCATTGCATTAATTGAAAGAGGAATAAAACCAATGGAAAAAAACCCATCATCAATATAAAGTCGGAATCAAAATATACAGAAAAAAGACAGTCAAAATAAGGTTACAACAACATTCTCCCATTTACTAACTCTTGATTATTTGATTGCCCCAGCGCACTTAAACTCCTCTCCACCTCATCCTCACCCCACAGTGCTTCACAATCTAAACTTACTCCCAACCTTCTCACTCTTCACTGTTTCCCCCCCGACTTGTACATTCCAGATGGGAAACAGTGCTTATTTAATTTTGTACCATTGGAGGCTGATCAGATCTCCATAATAATGGTTCATACCATTCATATTAGCACAGAAATTTGCACGGTTTAAAATAATTAAAACTTGCAAAGGAATTAGGAAAAGCATCTCTGAGACCGTGGCTGTGCCAAATATTAAGGAGATCGTGTTAAAATTGTGAAATTCTGAATCGTTTTTCTTTTTTAATAAGGATTGAAAATATTTTTTCCCCCCTGCAAATGAATAATTTTTAAAAAATCATCATACATTTTACCATTTGGAGAAAGGTAGAATTATTGTCTACTGCCCCCAGCTTCCTCATGGCTAGTCTGGTACAGCAAGAGTCAATTATTTTGGTGTATTTAAGTGTGTCTGTAGGTATCGGGCAGATAAAGAATCTTGGCTGTGGCTACTTCTAAACTGATCCTACTGTATTATTCTGAAATTCCTTCTCTCCTCCACTGTGGAAAAGCTCTTATGGTACTTTACACTAATCCTAGAATATGCAATAGGGCTGTGCTTTTTGTACATCCATCACTAAATTTTATTATTCATTGTGTGTGTGCATTTCAGGTAGACTACATTGTTTTTCCTTAAACTGCAAGATTCCATACATCTACCTTTGTCACATAATTTTAACTTGCCATCTAATAATTCCCACTGAAACTGATAACAGATCAGGAGGAGTGTCAGAATTGCTGAGACGAATTGAGTTACACAAGGAAGTATCTCATGGGACTCTCCTGCTCTCAGGAGACAATAGAAACAGCATTATTGGCTTATTTAAAAAAAAAACATTCCCATGTCACTTGTATTGGTTCTTGTGGGATCACAAGGGGAGTCATAGGAAGCACTGGTAGAGTAATGACAAGTTGGATAACAGAACAGAGCAACAGGGAAGGGAAAAAAATGAAGCTGCTTGAACATTTGATGTTTTCTGTTATTACAGAACTACAAGTCATACTAACTTTTTTTTTTTGAAAATATTTACTCCATGTGAGTAACGATGCAGTAGCCTTGGCAGCCTGCCTGATGTCTTTTGCAACAAATCAACTTCTAGTGTTGTCTCTGTAAAGTAACTGCTGTCTGGTTGGAGGACTCTTAATTAATGGATCTAGGATTGAATCAAGAGAGAGACATTCTGAGAATTACTTATACCAGAGGGAACAAGGAGAAAAACTAACCAACTACCAGCTTTTGCAGGCTGGAAGGGATTTCATTTATTTGCAAGGCTGCTTATCACTTGTCCATTTCTTGGATTTCTTAGAGAAGTGTAGATTGGTTTTCTATTCAATCCATTAAAAGGGAAAAGGCTGTATTTTGGGTTGTGTAGTGCTTTCCTATTTTCAACTTAGTGTTTAAATATTAGGTCAGAAATACTGTAATTAATTTTGTACCCAGTTATAACAGAGAAAAATTTTGGTCCAGTGACTCCTGAACCTGTCCTAAGCACAGAGGGAGAACACAAGATGCCTTCTCCTCCAACTTCTGTTTTCCACTGCATTCATTTCAAGTCCCTCTTCAGGTTTCCATGGAAATAGCAGAGAAGTGTGCTTATATTCTTGGCATTAAAATATTCATAAAAAGGGATAAAGAGCTGCTTTAAGTGACAGATGCTGTATTGCTGAAGCAGGCAGTCAGATTTTGGATTCTTGTCTGTAAATGGTCATGTGTGTGAGCAAATGCATTCAGGAGAGAGCAGGCCCAGAATAAATTCCTGCCAGCAGCAGGAGAAGGGACAGGCAGGACAAACCTGACCTGCGGAAAAAGCAGGAATGGAATGGAAGATTTCCCAGAACAATGCAAAATAAAATGCTGCTAAGTTTTTGCTGTCAGAAGTTGAAAGCTTTCTCAAGGGCACAGAAGATGATTTAAACTTGAGGAATTACTTTTCGTAACTGAAAAAAATTTTCACAACTCCAAACTATTTAATTAAATTTTAAAGTCTTACCTGTATAAAGCTTCTAATTCCTTTCACTTATTGCAAATAGAATATTTGATACAGAATTAAAATTTAACCCTTTTGAAAAGGCTCTCATATGTTTGTATTCTGAGTACATTTAATGTCCTAAAATAACTATAAAACTTCAACATTCTTTTAATCTTAGAAAATCTAATTGGGAGCAGGAAATACACTGACTTATCTATTTTTTATTCATGAATCTTACTCAGACTAATTATTTTGGTTGTTTACTCATTATAGAGATTTGAATCTTGAGGACTTCTAAAATTATTCCAGTAGTATAAATAAGCATTTATATTCTAGGAAATCTGTTTTTCTGATTCAAAATATAAGCTCCAGTCCTTAAAAGACCATAGTATGGGTGGATTCCACTGTAGTACTTTGGCCCTCAAGGAGAATGGAATACAGTATGTAATATAAAGGCAACTTTTAAAAATCTATGAGAAAGAAACAGTAAAGAGATGTATAATTTAAAACCTTGATGTTAGAATATTTACTGCATAGAGACTTGGTGTGTTTTTCATTTTCCAAGAACAAAAGTATTTTTAAAATATAAGTTTATGAAAATAAACACTTCAATATGTCAAAATACTGTCACTTTTAGAAGTGGAAGTCAAGAACGTGGTACTGACTTGTTTGCATGAAATTACTCTCCAGAAAACTTGCAAATCATAAGGCAGATGACCAGTGCATACTAACGAAGAGCTATCAAAATGTTTATTAGTCTTTATCTATAAGATCAGCATGACTTCTGACATGCTTATTGGCAAATCCTTTTTTTGAAAGACATTCACACAAGGGTAATATACCAGCCTGCTAAACCTGTTATCCAAGCTCTGTGTGCAACAAATACTCCAAGACATTCTTATGCTACAAAAAGTGTTTAAAGAAGTATCTCTTTCAAGAACATCTTTTTTTTTTTTTTTTTAATAAGCCATACTCCTCTGGAACTGGGAAAAGCAAGACAGAACAAGGAAGATGAAGCCACTGATGCAAGCTGATAGAACAATCAAGAAATAAAGCCCTCATCTCCACTGCTCTGCCACAGAAAAGGAACATGATAAGAAGTTTAGGAATTGTTGTACAGTCACTGCAGATATGCTATTTTGACTGCATTTATGAAGTTTAATAATTAAAATTTAAGAAATAATACACACCCTTTCATACACAATTCTGTATTATTCAGGCCTCAGCTCTGGGGATTGGGCTCCTTGAATGGCAATGGATGGCATAAACACTGAATCAAGAGGAGCACATCAAAAGGAGCATCAAGGATTCAGAGGAAGCATTTGTCATCTGATGAACAACAAGAAAGAGCAGCAGGACACAAACAACTACTGAAGGAAAGATCCTTTGCGGATGCATTAGAGGATTTAGACAGCAATGGCTCAGTCATTCTTTCTGGAAGGTGCCTTCGTCAGTCATACTATACTTCTACTTTTTAAAAACTTATCTTCCATCTCCCGCCAGAAATGCCACATGCCCTAATCAGAGCTGTATGACACAGACACCACTTTACCACTTAATTTTAAGAACAGTGGAGATATTTTATGTCCAGGATTTATTACCGTGGAAAACCCATTGGGTTCCAGCTTGCACTTTTGGATAATAGTGTAATTTCCCTATTGTTCAGAGGATAATCATCTTCATAACAGAGAAAGCTGGCCTATTCATATTGTACATACATATGGAGCAATACAACAAATTGCATATAAAACTGATTTCTAAATAGGAAAGTCAGCTTTATGAGTCAGAAAGCAAGATGTCATCCAGGATCTATTTACCAATAAAGGAAACAATTGAGAATGTGCAGTATTAATAAAGAAAATTCATACTAATAAAAATTAACAATTTCCTCAAAGCAAATAATGAATGCGAAGAGCACAGAAATACAGAAGTATTAATCAGGAAAGCAAAGTACAAAGAATTAAAATCTGGAGCCTGGTTTTGCTCATATTAAAATCAGTGGCAATAATATTTTCATTCACTTTGTTGTTTAAAAACAAAATGTTGTTTACAAACAAAATGAAATCAGCATCTACAATATAATCTGCTGGAATTCTGAACAATTTCCCAGTACTTCTTCTCCAGTAAAACAAAGATTTCAACTATTAAGCTACACGTATGATGATATAAATATAAGGATTTTCATCATGTAGTTGTATATTTTACAGGACTCTTTATTACATTACACCCATCCAAGCCAGGAGCAGACGTGGCCAGGCAGGTTCTTCCCCAGTGGCTCATCTTTTGGCGCATGGGGACAGCCTGCCCTGCTCCTGTGCCTTTAAAATTTCCTTCTGGAAGAATGTGCAGCTTTCCCAGACTGCTTTGCCCTTCAGGACTGTCCCCTGGAAGGACTCTGCCAGCCAGTCTCCTAAGCAGGACAGTTCCAAGGTGTCGGTTGTGCTGACCTCCCTCCCTCCTTTCTGAGAAGTGCGAACTGTCATTTTGTGATTGCTGTGCCAATGCAGCCTCCGAGCAGCACATCGCCTACCACCTCTCCTATTCCTTCTGAAGAGTTTCTGGCCATCCATTGCAGCACTTCAGTTGTGCAGTCATCCCACCATGTTTCTGTGACAGCAGCTATGTCACAGCTTCCCTGCTGTGCAGTGGCTTCCAGCTCCCTGGTTTGTTGCCCATGCTGTGGGTGTTGGTGTAGGTGCACTTCAGTTGAGCTACTGATGTCACCAACTTTTGGGGGGGAATGAGCACTCATTCCTGTGCACGGCCATTCTCAGGCTTTTCCATGGTTTCTGACACATCAGTTCACCTTTATGTCTTTGCTGCACCTGGATCAGCCTTAGCTTCCAGAAAAGATGGTTCAGCCTCTTTCCTAAAAAAATAGAATTAAAATCCCCTCTATTTCAAGTTGGTATTTATCCAGCCTAACTTCCAGTCATTTGTTCTTACTTTGTCTTTCTCTGTTAGATTACATATTTCTTTAAATATTGAGCATTTTTTGCTCCTTCAGGTATTCATACACTAAGCAGGTACTTCACAATCTTCTTAGTTCTACGAAACTAATTAACCTTTTGAAACCTTTTAAAATGCTCTAAGTCTCAGTCTGGATTGCTGGATAGCAATCACAGCCAGATGCTCTGCAGAACATTCCCTCCAGGACATTTTAGGCACAGCCACAAAGCATTTACTTTTGTCGATCTTTCATTTAATTTTTTTTAACATATCTTTAACCTCCTTTGTGAACCTCTCACATTTCCAGTTCAATTGGATTATTTTCCTTTTCCCGTGTGTGGGTTGTTGGGGAGTTATTTATTTATTTATTTCTAATTCCTGCTCTCATTTGCTATCTGAAGAACAGCAGAGGCACTATGCAAGCTCCTACTAGAACCGTCCCTCTCTGTAGCACTGCCAGGAGAATCCATGCGGGGAGTCTGATGACTACACCTCATACAGGCTTTATAAAAATTAGTGTACTCTGACAAGTCAAATGACATCCCTAGTCAGTATTACCAGGGCGCTACTGCAGAAACACTTACACCAGTGGAATTCCAACTGATTTGGGGAAATACGAATGGAAATAAGCTCGTTGCTATGTCAGAGTTGCAGTGGGAAAGCTCAGGCTGCTGGGAGCACCGGGAGCTTTGGCAGGACACGGCTGAAGCCCCTTGCCAGCGGCCGGGCCGGCCCAGCGCCGAGCAGCCAGGGGAGCAGCAGGGGGAGGCACCAGCGGGTTAAACTGCAGGGCCTGGCTCTCCTGCAGGAGGTGCAGCGCACGTCTGACACACCATCAGGGCGTTCGGGAAAATCAGTGTAGTCACAAGCTTTCTCCCCGTAACTGATAACTGAAAGATTCTTGCCTCTCATTTTATGCTAAATTGTCTTAAACTATTATCAACAGTTTATTTCTACTGATGGCAAATGGCTGGGAGTTGGTTCCTGTTTGCAAAGTAAAATATGGCCAATCAGTAAATAATGAGAAAAAGTACACAGAGAATACGTGGACTGTGTATTTTGAAAGCAAGTTGTTTCAATCAGCTTAATAATGGAAAGAAAGGACAGTATCAAGCTTAAATATCTGAAAAATAAGTGACAGGAGTTAGAGAGCTGAATTAATTGGAGTAGAGGAGTTATTCATTGTCTGCTAATTTTGAAGTATAATCAGGGGACACTGTCATTGGTTGACAAGTTAAAAGTTTAACTGAGCATATTAATAGCTTTCAAAAATGCATTTTGATGCTCAAAAATCTTTCCCAAGATACAGGCATACGTATTCAGTCTTGGCAGCACACAGTCAAAAAACGGGGAAAAAAGGCTGAAAGCAGTAAAACTGCAGCAACAAGCGTGAAGTACTAAATCTCTGTAAGTGCATAGGATCTGTTTAATGCCCAAGCTTATTTAATATCATAGTTAATGACAGAAAGAGGAACTATAGTCACAGATAACACTACATTAAAACGTGTCATAAACACAGGCTAGGATTGAGGCAACAATATAGCAGAATTAGAGTTAATTTCAGCTGTATGTCAAGTCACTGAGATTTTTAAAAACTCATTTGAGTAATTAAATTCAGGGATTTTGCAGAATTGACAGAGAGTAGTCACTACTGATCTTTATAAAGGTAACAAGCAAAATGAGTTTCAAGTTGGGGTAAGAGTTTTGCATCCACATAATATTTTCAGTGCAAAAAAAAAAAAGGAACAAAGAAAGTGTATCTGAAAGGCTCTAGACTAGATTAAGTGCCGCTTCAAACTGCCCCATGAGAATATTTCTAGGTATGGTTTCGTGGTCAAATATTTGTATTTGCAAGACTTTGTAGCTTAAATAAAACTGACCACCTCTCCAGAAACCTATAACAAATACCTATATTTTCTTAAGTTGTAAAGTTTCTGTCAGGGTCTAGAGTGGCTCCTTTTACCAGTGCTGTTCAACTCAGCCAGAACATGCTGATAGTATAACCACCAAGTGGTTTTGACAGTGTTGCATTGATTAGTGTAAAAGCTTATTAGGATGATTACCCTGTAAGGATATTAGTATAAAGGCAGTAGACAGACTTAATAGTAAATTTTAAAAAAGAGAACATGATGCATCCTGTAACCCTCCAAGAACAAGAATGCTCAGGGACCAGTCCATGGACAATGCTGACCTGACAACATAGTTGATTTGACCTGCAATCTAAATTAATGACTTGTAATAATGGAAGAAAGTTCTGAAAAATCCACCACCACTAAAACTCACTCTGAAGCTGTATGAGCAGCAAGCATCCTCCTTTGTTCCAGCATTTCTGCTTGTTTTTAAGGCTAATTGGACTCCACTACACTCTCCAGGGTTGGCATACCACAGAGAGTTGTTACAGCTTATACACTTACAAAACTAACCCAAAGTAGCTGTTGTTCTAGACCAGGATGGAATTTTCCTTTTTTTTTTTTTTTTTTTTTTTTTTTTTTTAATGTTGGCACATTCCTATTCCCTGTGATTGTTAAGTAGACAACATAGAGAGTTATGAGAGATGATATCAACACTTCTCCACACTGGATGGATTCTAAGTTTCTAAACTCAACCCACATTATTCTTTTCATGGCATTGGACTTCATGTGGGATCTTGACCCATTACAACACAGGCAAATGAATCTCCAAGCTTCATCTATATCATCAGTGTTTCTCATATGTCTTTTAAAAGTTGCTCAATTTATTGTAAAGTTCACATAAAAGGCTACATATTTTCATCACAAAGAAGTAAAACTGATTGCCTGAATTATGCCACTCTACCACATATGCATTAAGTTTCAGAGAAACTAATTAACTTCTGAAGATTAAACCTCTAAATGTCCAAGAAGCATATTTTCCATAAGGCTAGGCCAGGCCTGTCACATGTGCCTTACAGCCCTAAAATTATGTGGCATTCCTTACTGTTCAAGGGATTCTTCAAGGAAAAATTCAGAATTTGCTTTTAAGTAAATGGTTTGCAGTACAGTTATCTGGAGAGCTGCACATAAAGATGACAGTATGCTGTTGAAGAACCTTGTACTGCTCTGGTGTGTTCCTCTTCTAACTCCTGTCATTGCCTTGCTATAACCAGTCCTCCAGTTTCACTTGTATCTTTTCTATGACAATATATTTGGGAAGATGCTTGTGACTTTCCAGCCCTGCTGAGAGAGGCAGAGACATTCAGTTCCTTTCTTTCACACCCCGATTCTTTATCCAATTGATATTATCCAGTGCCTGTTTTTTCTCTTCTGCCTGTCAGTGTCAGTGGCTTTCTGACTCACTGCAGCTCTCCCAGTGCTTGACAGGGGCCTTGTGTTCATGGGTACTACGCTGGTGGCTGCTTTAGCCCTGCAGTTACAGAGCAAGCTTTCCTGCCTCGGCACTGACAGGCATTGCTGGGATTCAGCTGGGGTTTGGCTGGGGGCTTTTCCTTCTTTTACAGTTTGAAGAACTAATGTGACTGGATAACTGAGACGTTAGCTTTGGTTCTGTTTATTAGCCTGTCAGTACCCATATCTTTCCCCCTAAGAACTGTTCTGAGCCTGACGTTCAGAGGATATTTAGGAGCATTCTGCCACTCCTGATGCCTCGATGTTTTTTTTACCTTAGTGCTGTAATGCTTGCAATGAATTTAAAAATCACAGCAAAACACCTTACCTAGTCTAGGAGTTTTGAATGTAGCCAGTCACAGAGACCAAAAAAAAGAGAGTTACATAATTTCTCAGGCATTTGTCATAGGGGGATTTGAGCAATTGCCTGCTGTTACCTTAATATGCCGGGAAATCCAGTCATCTAATGCAGGTGTAAGTCTGGCAACCAGCACTGGATACCAAAGTAGACAAATACTGCCCAGCAGGTCCATTACTTCCGTGCCATGGTTTTCCAAAACACATAAAAGTCTTTCTGTTGTTGGCCCCATGAATTTATTCTAATTAAACCTACTGCTCTACAGTGACAAAAATACTTATTTATCTGTAGGTTTAAATACGGGGTTGTCTTAGGGGTTGGACTCTTTCTATTGCCATGAAATAGATAAGCCTCACAGCAAAGCTTCGCAGGCTTTTACAGTCTGATACTGGCATCTTCCTGCAGTCATACAATGGCATTAGAATGTGTCTATTCTTTATATTCCATAGTGTGACACATTATCATATTTGTGACTTTTTTTTTTCCAATTAGAGGAAATAATTTAGTGAACATACAGACAATTATTTGCCTATAAAGTTACTGTTAATATCTGAAGTTATATCTGAAGTTAGTGTCTTTACATAGAATGTAAAGTTCAGGGTATGGCAACAAATCCAAAATATGAAAAATTGCTGTCCTGTGTGTTCTATGAGAGAATACCTACATAAGAAGCATACAGTTATAATGAACAATGTAACAAAAAAAAAATCCTTAGACTTGAAAGAATTTCTAGTAAAAAACCTGCAAATTGGCAGTTGATCAATCATTCTGTATTATGTATATTGGTTATTTTACTGCTGTTTACATATTTTAGAAGGTACATTCTTGGAAACAAGTCTTGAGGCTGGAATTGTGATGCATTACTATATAAAGTTAAATTTCGGTAAGGGACTACATATATTACTTTCTAAAGTGAAAAAGGGCTAGAATTTCATTTGCTGTGCTGAAAGATTACACACATGAATGCTGAAGTCATCTAGGCTTTGCTCCCACACAAACTTCACTCTGAAAAATCTTGAAATGGAAAAGCTTCATAAAAAAATGGAACAGTTTAGGTCAAACTTTTTCTAGGATTCCCAAGTGACTTAGTTTGTCAGAAAAACGTTTTCTGACATGATGTTTTACCACTGATAGTAACAGGTGCTGGAAGGGCTCTGGGTACATGGATCACGATTTCCCCTCTATCCTGACTGTTAGTATTAGCATTGCAGGAAAAGAGCTGCATGCCAGAAAGGATTTTTAATACCCTGTATTACTCAAAAAGCTGAACTATCAGGAGAGGCAAATAAGCCCCTTAAGTATTTGGCCTCAGGGAAAAAAAAAAAAAAAAGGAAGAAGAAGAAGAAAAAAGTGTTACCAATGTTGTTTACTAGATAAAAAAAATCCTGGCGGAAACAGGATTTCTGTTCAGAGTTCATACAATTAACATATGACAGAAGGCTTCCCAGTTATTATTAGATAATTGAGGGGTTCCATTATGACCCCAGCAATTAGTGTTGCATAAGGCCTACTCCAGCCTGAACTGTTTGCTGCAGCATTTTGGCTTTTTCATCTACATCTTCCTTTTAACAAGATACTAAAAAAAACCAGTTTCTAAAAGCCTAACATTTAATTTTTATATTCATTTGCAGTGGCTGTAAGAAAGGGAATTAAAATTACGTGTTACCTGCAAGCAGTTTTCCTCTAACATCCATATTTATAAAATTACTGAACTAGTGTCATTTTTAGACCTGCACAACCTTCACTTGGTATCTCCTGCACCATGTGAATCTCTTGTGACTACTGACCTCAGGAATTCTCAGGCACACACTCATGTTTAACTCAGTTCATTATGTACTTTAGTATTGCATCTCTGAAGTGTTTCTCATAGTCTCAAACCCTACAGCTACAGGCTGTGGATGAAAACCATCCATGAGAACGTACAGCAGGACAGAGCTGGCTGGATGGGGGCACTCACAAAGAAACTGCAAGAATCCTTTCCATGGTGACAGGCACCAGCACTAACTTTGAGAGTACAGATTATTTAACATTCTCTAGCACACATTAATTTAAGGAGAAATATAAATAAAGATGAGACACATATTAACACGTAGTGCCTTCAAAGTGCAGGATGCAACATGGAAGAAGGCAAAAAAATTATTACTTGATAATTTAACATTATCAAAGGCCAGAGATGGCATCCTAATATGTAATAAAAGATAGAATGGGTCAATCAGCTGCTGAGGACCATGAAAAATAAGACAAGGACTTATTTGACATAATAAAGAGGAAATCAGCATGGGATATAAAAACTTAAGGCAACCTTCTCAGAGCGCTGGTCAGGAATAGTAATCATACAATAAATCAGTAGCAATCCAAAGGTATTTTACAAACCAATTTTGCCACTGTGTCAAAAGAAGAGGCAGCTGTTACGTGGTTGAGTCATGCTAACTAGCTCTGGTACACGGAA
Source organism: Mystacornis crossleyi (assembly GCA_013400655.1). NCBI lineage: Eukaryota > Metazoa > Chordata > Aves > Passeriformes > Timaliidae > Mystacornis > Mystacornis crossleyi. Next base: position 24,642 of record VYZQ01048541.1, on the reverse strand, counting down.
TGATAAAGCTATATTTATTACATTAGGTAAGGAAAAAACCTCCCAAGACATTGTAGAAATGAAACCAGACACAGATCACATTTCCAGATAACCCTAGATAAGCAGGAAAAATATTGTTACGGAGTGACAGAGGAAAGCACACAAGGGGGAGAAAAAGTGAACTGTAATTCTTCATTTATCTTCCTCTTTAGTAAACAGCTAAATATCCTACACATTAAAGAGACAAGTAAAAATATTGGTTTGTTCAGTTCTACAAACTGTCAACTCAGGTGATTTTGTTCCTGGATGTGATGTTACCCAGAATAAAGCATATCAGGAGAAAGACAAAAGCCCCTGAAAAAGTCGGCCTTCCCCTTCTGTTAATTGTTTTCAGGCAGCATAAATTTAACTCAGTCACTTAAAATTACACACAAAGGAAAAGTTGTCCAGGCAGCTGATAGTTCAGGCATTATTTTTGTTCTCCCTTCTGCACACTGGTGTCACTACAACAATCTCACTCTCAGACTTCACAACTCAGCTATAATCAGAACCCACAGTGTGCAGAACTGGTTTTCCCCTCATTTTTTACCATATCTGCCAATCATTACTTTAACGCATCTTCAGTAAAGACAGAGTTCATGTGCAGCATTTCTCCACTTCTGTCAACAGGATCACAGAAGTTATCGTATTCATACAGATCATTTGCTCAACTCTCACAGTTTATAAATCAGCCAGATTCTTACATGCTCTCTCAAGCAGTAAGTTATGTTTGGCAGTAGACTAGTTTTATTTAGCAGTTCTCTTCACCATAGATACTACAGCAGGAAGCATTTTACACTCTGCAAGTCTAAAATTTGTAGGGCTTTTCTCATGAGTGGCAGTCTCAGTGTTGCAGTTCCAGTAACATACCAGTGTAGGTACTATTGTTGGACCTGTATGGACCAATATCCATAAGGATTTTTCAGAATATATTGATTTTTTTTTTCCCTTTCAGGTAGTTCTCTTTGATTTTTAAATCTGAACAGCAAGGCAGGAAAAGTCAAGAGAATTGCAAGAAACAAATAACTCCTAGTCAGGGTCTGGATGTAAAATACTTTTCCTAATAATTCTGAAAACGAGGAGAAAGAATTAGTGGCAATGTTTCTCTCATGTCAAGAGGAGGTTACTAACCAAAAATCAGATACAGAAATCTGTTACAATAGGAAGGCACCAATGCCAAGACAAGAATCTCCAGATAATGAAGTGTAAGTCCACACATAGGACAGTGGAATGGCTCATCAGAACAGTACAGAGAAGAACATAGAAGAGCATTTCATAAACTGTAAAATCACTACAGAAGATAAGAATAGGGAAATATTATCTGTGTGATAAGATATACCAACAAAACTGTATTTATATGCTGTGAAAACCAGAAGCTAACAACATTAAAGACTATTAAATGGGAATAGCTGTTCTTCAGACAAGGAGAATCAGCCATTTAAGCAAAAACAGTCAAGGAAAATTTTACATATAAAAATGTCATACTAATTAAAAACCATATTTAATTGCTTGTAAAAATTAATTTAATCCCAAATTCCTACTGAAAATCCTGGGGAAAAAAGGGCGGGGGGGGGGAGGAAATTGTTACTTATTATTATTTTACCTTCAACATTTCCCAGGACCTGCACACATGATGTCCAAATGAACCATCCCTGTACACCAGGATGTCACTACTGCCTACCTTTTTAAGTGGTGTTTGAAGTAACAGTGAACCATGTAAACATTTAGCTAAAAGGCACCAAAAAAATAATGAATTGTCTGTCACGTGAAGAGTACCTCCATTTCCCAAAAGTAACATTAAATAATTAACTCTGTCCAGTGGGGAAGACTATCCAAATAAAGGAACCATGGCTTCTGGGTTTTCCTAAAGATTGGGGATTACTGCCTTGGGAGGGAAGGAAGGAGGGGGAGATAAAAGACCACAGTACTGGTGAAGGAGAAAGCAAAAGAAGGAACGAGAACAAGGAGCAGAAGGTGCACTTACTGTTTGGTTATCTTCATACAGCTTCAAGTCATACCCACTCAGCTCCACACAGAAAATTATTGCTGTAACCCCCTCGAAACAGTGGATCCACTTTTTGCGTTCAGATCTCTGTCCACCCACATCCACCATTTTGAAAGTCAGCTCTTTGAAGGTGAATTTATTTTCTACAATCCCTGTGGTCATGTCCCGGGACCGCAGAATATCTTCCACTGTGGGGATGTAGTCCAGAGCTGCGATCCGCTCCAGGTCGTTCAGGTAGTAGGCAGCGTTATCCTCCAGGTGGTACTCGTTGGAGCGGCAAAAACACTCCTGCACCCCGGGGTCTGCCCAGAGCCTCTTCATCACCCCCAGGAGCTCCGGGGTAATCTCACCTTTGCTCTCAGCGGGGCCTGTCAGGGCAAAAAGCTGCACTGCATCGTACGCTCTGTCAGGATTGTGAAATTCTATCTTAAGGGTGGCCAGAGCCCGAATGATACGTGTGAGAGAGTCAATTGCGTTATAGATAATCAGAGGTTTGTATTCCTTACAGGCCTCCAAGTTAAAGCCACCACTGTGAATGATTTTCATCTGCTTTACAATTGTACTCTTCCCAGAATTGCTGGTGCCCAGGAGGAGGAGTTTTATCTCTCTCCGTTGTCGCTGACTTTCAGAGCGCAGGTGGCGGTCAATCCTACGGGACCGCCGCGCTGCCTCTTTCTCCTCAGAGCTTTGCCGACATCCCATGGTACAGCAGGCAGTTACAGAAGGGAAAGGGAGCAGACTGTCGCACTGTCGGTGTCTCAGAAAGATCTGCAGTGTCTTTCAGTTCTTGGGCCAGGTACAACCTGAATGGAAGAAAGGTCGCTATCCAATACCTGATGATCCCCGATGGCTACAGACACCTAATTGAGTCCCAGCAGGGGTGCAAACACACGTAGATATGCACCCACAGAAATAGTCTCTTCAGTAGATCTCATGGCACTCCCCTTTCCAGTGCATGAACTGTGGCACATTCCTGTTAATGACGAGACGCTTCCCTTTGCCACAGTTTGTCTAGAACCATCCAATTCCCTTTTCTGTTCTGCATAATTATTTTGCTGCCTTCTGTCCAAAGGTAAGAAGCCACACTTTCGCCTTCTCTGCTCTAGCCTTTTCTTCTGACTGTATTCACTGGTTGCTGTGGTGATGCTGCAAGATAAAGCTGAAGCTCTTTTCACTGGTACTGTACTTGTTTTATTTCCTCCTCTTCTTCAGCTGATCCAGTTCAGCTCTGTAAATCTGTGCTTTCCACCTGCCAAACAATGGGAAAAGAAATGAATGAGAGTCTCTGCTTCCTTGCAGCAAGCCACTCATTTTCTCCTCCTCTTCTAGACTTCTAAACCTTTTAATATGCCAAATGGAAAATACAGATGGAAAAATATGTAAAGAAAAGCAAATATCTAAAATTAGAGTAAAAGCATAGGGACAGCTGAAGCTTGCAGACAAAGAAAATGTCGTTTCTGAACAATAGTAAATCAAATCTCCCTTTCAGCCTTCTTTGTTTTATTATCTAAACCTACATGAAAACAAGCAGTGCTGAGCTGTGGCCCAATTTCTCCTCAGCAAGAGCTTATGGCAGTGCTTTTCCTGCACAGTTCTGTTCCGACTGGCTTGTCTGAAGTAGAAAATGAAAGACTCACAACTACTTCTCCCAACCTCTCTATTTATATCAATATCTTGTACTCAGACAGATGTCCTCCTGAGTTTTCTTTCATCTTATCTATTTCCACTGAACATTTAAATAACTAAATTAAGAAGCAAAATATGCTGATCAACCTTGGTTCATGAATTTGAGAAAGGAAGAGTTACTGTAACAGCTCTTTTTTTCCCCTTGGAGAACAGTTTTGTCAAACACAGTACCTGCATCTTGCTTCATCAGTAAGGAGATGCACTACCACAGCAAACTTTGTTCTTTCCATAGCCAAGCTAAGCGTTAATGAGCCTCCTCTCCTCCATTTCAATACAGAAAATTCTGACACAATAAAAGGCAACAGTGACCACAAGGTGAATTTTTCATACAAGAAGCACAGGAAACACCATCCCGAGCAAGGGCAGAGAGCTTTTCAGTAACTGTTAGAGCAATTATTCTTTCCCAAATCAGAGTTTAAGCCTACTAGTTGGAACTCTACAGAAGGCAACAGCAGGAAGCAGTTACTCTCACCGAGGGAAAACACATTACTAACAGCTGATTGGTGATCATTTGCCTCTCTTCTAGGAAGGGCTTGCTGCTCCCACTAAGCTCCGAGCACAGTGGGCAGCAGAATCACAGATGTCACGGCTTCCTCACCGAGTGCTGCCCCAGCACACCTTGGCGCCTCTCCTGCTGCCTACTTACTTGTGCCTAAAGGGTCCTCAGTGAGTAAAAGGGTCCTCAGTGAGTGTATTTGCAAACGAAGTTACCCACCACTGAGATCCCCTCAGAGGAAGCCTTACAGAAAGTTCAGAGTCTACTAAAGAAAACTTTCTACTACATTTTAATGAAACTAAGTCTCCCAATACCATTTTCAAAGTTGCCCTAAAAGCCTTTAGAAGTTTTCCTGCTTGAACTTACCAATATTTAAATGCAGATATAACAATAAATTAAAATACATATTAAATAGAATGATTCCACAATACCGGGAGAGAGATAGAATGTTCCGAGCCAGAAGTTGAACCTCAAGCTTTTGTGAGAAAAGAACTATAACTACAACTACTTGCAACTTCAGATATTTAACTTTCTAAGTAACCATGCTTATCTTATTCTGAGTTGTTCTAAACTATCCAGTTAGTACAGGGAGTCACCTCTCCATAGCAGTTTGAAGTGCTTTTCTGTTGTCTTTGCCTGTAGGGACCACAGTGCTTGAACAGGCTGGCAGTTTAAGGATTTTGGGTATCTTAAATGTAAAGACATCCAAATCCTTTGCAAATGCACCATGTATTGCTCTTACCTGGTCTAAAATTCTACAAGAGAGTCTTAATATCAGCTATATTTATCTTACTTCTCTTTGTATGACAAGATATTAGCACATGAAGAGCAGATTAACCAGAGAAAAATTAAAAGAATAGTGTACACATTAATAGAATGGTAATTAGCACAGCTTTACTTACTCTGAAGGTGTGGAAAGAAAAACCCTCCCAAGAGAGGAATTACACTTTCTTCAAATAATGCACTTTTTCCAGTCGTCACAGAAAATGAAAAATTAGAGTTGAGGAAGCTGTTTTGTAATGAATAACTTTCTAGCCACACAGAGAGAATGAAATTCCTGTATTAGATATCAGGCCAGATTCTTACTTTAGATATGTAAAAATCAGAGTTGCTTCCATTAACCACACTTGCTCTGACACGTTCAGGACATTTCAAACTGGTTCTCCTTTAAATCCTCATCATCACAGGCCTCATTTTCATGTAATTGATAAGATCCCTTGCTGAATTCTTTATGACACTTTCTCTGTATCTCTTGATTATAGATGAAGACTTTTGCAAGAAATACATATAAGACTCCCTGTCTTTATTGTAGTTCCATCCTGAACGAAGGAGGCTTGCTCTCAAGGAGCAGCAAGAGGTCGCATATTCCTTCCGAAAGGCATCAGTGCTTAGGATAAATCTGGAGATTTTATGACTATATAAGACAACCAGATCTTTTTTAAACTTCATGGTATTTGCCTCAAAACTCTTATGACAAATGATTTGGTCAAATGACAAATGAAAGACTTTCTCAAGAATAACTTTTTCTTTTCATTCAGCTCATACATTCTGTAGAGTATTTCCAACTGGATATTTCCTATTGCATATTTCTACAACACATTCAGGTGCATCATTCATATTCCACAGCGTTTTACGTATCAACTACTTTGTTTGCCATTCATTAATATGTTCAACACCAAAAAAAAGGTAAAGTAGGATCTCCTTATTGTAGGAAAGACCAGGAGTATGTAAATACACATTAGTTTTACACTCCTGAATTTTTTTTTTTAATTTCTAGTCATTCCTATTGCATACATTGCAATGATATTTGGATATCACTATTTCAAGTGGTAACATAATGAGGTAATTATATTATTACTTTGTAAAGCAGAGTACTAAATACTGTTTTTAAATAGGCATGACAGTAAGAAAGTTTGGTTTATTTGAGTAAGTTTTCCCATACACAGTGAAAAACATCTCTCATGTTCACAGTCGATATTTTTTAAAATTCAGGAAACTTCAGGAATTATTACATTGCTACCATTTACTGCTCTGGATACATACAGATGAACTTTCTCTCACCAGGTTTACTTTTTCTTGGAATACACTCAGAAAATAAGGCAGTCTAGAATTTGTTGGGTTTTTAAAATCAGATTTCATATGAAACATGTAAGTGTTTTATGGCTGTAAGTTTCTAATTAGAGAAGCACCTTTTCAGCTCCCCTAGTGGAAAGCCCTATCGCTTCCTTTCACTGTGCACACTTGTCTAAAGTTTGTTTTAAAAAATCTTACTATTCAAATGACCAAATTATACCGTATATGTATGTCTAAACTAACACATCTGCCTTCTCCTGACAATTGAAGGCTCAAAATGTTAAGAAAATACGACTTTTTTAAGTCTGATGATATAGATGGGCTATTTTGTCATGACTAGAATGGGCAGTTTTTCCCCCAAGATAAGATTAACATGCCCCAAATCCCAACAGTGATCTATTTCCATTATCAAAAGAGCAATGCTACCAGTTTCTGGAGTGGGAAGGTCACCTGGACAAACTTCTGCATTGATTACTATATTAAAGTGTTAAAGCCCATTAAGCTGAGCGGCTGTTTAGGGCTACCAGGTTCTTCTGACCACCCATTTGTAGCCAATAAAACCAGTCATTATTGCTGGTTTCACACCCAGGCTCGCTCTTTGCCCCGTCCATCACTCCTGGCTCGTGCAAACTGACCCGTGTGTGTGTAACCAGAAACGCCGATCCTTCTCCCAGCAGGATCCCAACTTCTGACAGCAGAGGGAGAAGAGGGATAGGGAAGGAGAATGACACAACACCACAACGCAGCTGTAAGCACTTCCATAAGGAAAGATCCAACTATTGTCTCGGGATTCATTAGCTACTGACACATCATCATGGAACACAGAGTTACAGAACCTGCCTTGAAAGATGTTTCCCCCATGATCTTGTGAAAAGGTGGTGACTCCTAAGCTGAGAACAAAACCCCGGCCGTGGCTACCACAGGCAGCACACAGACTGAGCATACAGTACGCTGCTGGCAGCAGCAATTTCAGCTGGAATTGTAGGCATAAAGCTGTATTATCCCTCAAATGCAAGTGGTACCAGTAGTCTGATAATTTAGCTTCATGACCACCAGCCCACTCACATCCAGTAAAAAGCTTTTACACCCATGTAATAGCAAACTCTAGCAGATCTAGCAAGAAGTGGCACAGAGCACATCTAAGACTCACAAGTGTAAGCCAAACTACTGTAATCAGTTTCTAATGATTATACACATCCACTGAGAATTCCTGTACTTTAACAAAACCTTAGTTCTGCTCATTTTAACTTTCTCTCATTTCTTATACTATAAATGAAAGAGAAGAAGACACAAGGGATTATGATATATCAGGACATACCCGAGGTATTTACTGAGGAAGAAATCAAGTGTTCTACTAAGCAGGCTTTTTTTGAGGGAGAGAGGGAAAAAGAAAAGAACTGAAGCTGAGAAGAAATGGGGAAATTGGTCCAGATTTTTGAATCTGGGAAGCATCCAGAGGAGTCCCAGAGATGCATGCAGTAGAAATGCAAGGTTGAAATAACTTCACAGAAATTAGTTTACTCTTTAATGTAGGGTGATTGAAGTCAATTTATGACAGAAGAAAGTTATTTTAAATCTGTGGCCACAGATACTACTAACATTCTCTTTATACAATCGTTGAAACCTGAAACACAAGGAAGTATGTTCAAGGCATGACAAAACTTCTAATTACACATTAAGGCACTATAATCCCACCCGAAACAAAGGATGGGCCGATGTAATTGGTGAACAAGAAAACAGCAGAGAAAGCTGTTGTCTGTTGTAGGTTCTTTATTGCAGCAGTTAAAATGCATATTCTGTTAGTCAGATGAGTGAAGAAAGAAGTGTTATTATTTAATTTAGCTGAGTGTTTGACTGGACACTGCCAAATTCTGTCCCTTTTTGTCATGGGGGTTCTTTGTGACATTAATTAACTCCCTTAAGCACATCTTTTCAAAGATGATCTCTGCTTGTGATTTTCATTTCTTAGATGCCCAACTCGAGATACTGTTTGTGACCAAGAAATGCACTGAGTTTTCGAGTATAATCAGCCTCAGTGATAGCTGTGCTCTATATATTCAAATATTGAAGAAGTAATCTTTTTTCACTCGATCCATCTTGATCTCTATTTGACTACACCAACTTTCCAAGATAGAGCCAAGAAATTATTAATGTCTGTGCAAAGGTAACAAAATGAGAGGAATACCAAAGTCAGTCAAGAAATGCATATTCGTGCCCATAGTAAACAAATCACATAACAGAAGCTGCTGTGTAAGGATGGGATTCTTATAATAAAGGTTGCTGAAGAAGGTAAAAGGACAATAATTTAAAAATTCAGAACTCAGTCCAAGGCAGGGGATGAGAAGGGCATTGCCCAGACCTAGAGCTGTACCATGAGCTCCTTGGTGTCACAGCACTGACTGTTACCAGCCCCACAGACGACTGCTTCCAGCACACTTGCCAGAACAACTGGTGGCTCCTTGAGGTTCTCATCTGCTGATTCTCACTGAGATTTTGTAGAAATACTCAGATTTGTGGCATGAAATCTGAGCTCGACTAATAGAACTGCCAGCTAGGATACCATGCTGTGGTACGTGACAGAAGGAAGTTTAGCAGGGAAATAATGGAGAACCCCAAGAAACTGACTTGCAGTGTAGGCACAGACCTACCACTATGTAAGCGAGCGTACCTGACGTGGGATAGATTTGCTGCAGTGAGATATCATATTCATTAGCTTCAATATCTTTGTCTAGTGTTTGGAAAATATCCAACACACTTTAGCAGTACCATGGTACAAATTATGCTGGTTAGGGATATCCACTAGCTAAGTATATCACCCAGCCAAAATTTAGAATACAGGCTTCATCCAAGATTTAGGGAAACCTAAGAACCTATAGTGAAAACATAGTATTTCTTATAAAGCAAGCATTCAACAAGAACCTATTAGTTATTTTCCTTTTAACTGTGCACACCCCACTTACTACAGGAAGTTGGAAACATAAATCCTGTGAAGCATTAATACCTAAAATACTTGGTATTTAAATTATGACCTGTTTTAGCAACATCCACAAACTACTCTGAAACAGTGAGCAGAAGCACCAACACAAACATAAGAGAAGAAGCAATAACCCAGTACATAAGACTGACTGACTCTTGAATAGAGCCAGATACACAACAGTTCTGTTCTGAGCTGCATGGCCAAAAATCCAGAGCAGTGTCGGAGACTGCCCGGGGAGTTGCCTGTGCTTCACAGCAGTTTCACTAAGCCCAGAGTCCGCCACAGCAGCCGGTTTAAAGGTGACCTTTAGACTGGCATAAAAAAGCATTACAAGAACAAGAATATTACAGTGGGTCTAACAGTGGGTGTGCAGGAAATCCTGGCTGCTAGACAAGGGTGAGAAGAAATAACACACACAGCATCTGCTTTAGGGACATACAAACATCAGACTCGTTTAAAAGTGGGCAATAAAACAACAAACAAAATGCCGTAGCCACTCGGTGTTTCGTAAGCACCTTGGGTGATGACAGCAGCGTAGGTTATGTCTTCATTAGAGTTGTTGTTTGGCTTTTGTCATTAGTGGGACCATAACCCTTATGTGGGTGATTCAATAGGACTCACTAGCACAGGGTTGCTGCTTCATGAATCTTACAGGGCTAAGGAGATTATTTTATTACATTTTAAAAAAAAGCACTAGTAAACATTAGGTTTGTTCATGAATATAATGGCAAATTTCCTATCACTCACTCAACCTTATTGCACACAATGCCTTATGAAAGACAAAGACATTTTGGTAGTTACAGCAAAAGAAATTTTAAGAGGGATTTGTAACAGGAGAACAATATAGTCTTGTAGAAGGAAGTTTCTGTTCCTGTGCATAAAAGGTGCCATAATAAAGCAAAGCCATGCTTGTTTTAGCCATTCCAGTGACAGGCATGAGCTGATGAGTATCTCCGTAGTGAGAACATGAGAGTCTGGCTACAGATAACAGTGTCCTGAAGAGGTTTGTTTAATGCAACAGAGAAAAGCAGCCAATGAAGGGTCAAAGTTTGATGCTCAAGGCCAAGCAAGAGGCAAGGAGAAGATGCTCCAGTAAATGGGAATCATGGGAACAACAGATGAGTTTTATCTGTGATGATGCATAAGAAAGTATGTTGGAGACAGAAATATATCACAATTATTCTGCTTTGGGGTTTTAAGAGAAAGAACTGGATGGAAGGCAAATATAAAGGCAAAGAATGAGAGAAGAAAGTCACAGAAGCTGGATAAGATTTCTTGGGTAAACTGAATGGTATATAAACACAGAAAGTGAGAAATTCCTGTATCCTTGAAAAAAAAAGAAGAGATAGCAAGAGAGGAAGGAAAGATGAGGCGAGAAGAGCAGATGGGCACATCTTACTATATCATACTGGCATAAGATCAGCAGAAATCTGCACACAGAAAAAAAAAAGACCAGAGGGAAAGGATTGACTCAGAATCTGTAAAGATGGGTCTGCAAATATGGAATTTAATTACACTAGGAGAAAATTTTAAAAAGGGGAGAGAATAAATCCAGGGTGTTCATGGTGGAAGAAACTGCCTAGGTCATCAGACTTCCATCAGAATGGTTTTGCTAGAGAAAGGACATTGTTGGGAGTGGGTCAGGACTAGAATGCTGGCAAGAATAGACCTTGCAGGGAGAGGCAGAGCAAAAGTTTTGGAAGGAGAAGACCAAAATACAGGAACTGAATTCATGGAAAGGCTGAGTGAAAGCCTGGGAGAAGAGGACTGGCAATGTGATAGTTAAAGCTGGGAACTAAGCACCAAAAAATGAGTAATGTTTCACAGAGAACAAATCAAAAGAACCGTGATGAATGAAAAAACAGAAAAACAGACATAGGTTGAATGAGTATGCAGGAGCAGTAAGTTACCACCATGAGAAAAAGTCAAAGGAATATAGAAGATTCATGTGAATCATAAGGGAGTTCAGAGGCAGCAGCTCAGTGAAAGCATGAGAGGAAAGAGCAACATGGGGCAGGAAAAGTATCAGAGAGCTGGCCAGAATGGAAGACTAGGAGAGGAAAGCAGTACAGTGAAAGGATAAAGCCAGTAGTTCTCATGATGGTCTAATTTAGGGAAGGACAAGAAAACTTCAGCAGTTTTGTCAGGTTATCAACCTCACAACTAGACAGAATCATGGATTAAAATGCTGTTCCTAATATAATAAGAGCAAGAAAGGAAGAGTGTCAATATCAGCATAAAAGGCAGGGCTATCATCAGGGATTAATTTGGTAGGTAGGGTAGAGAGTATTTTCCAGCCTTAGGCCATGAGTAAAATTAACCATATGAACTATGTCAGAAGGTATCTACATCAGAACTGTGGATTTTCTAGGTTTCATCTTAACAACTCAAATTAAACATGATTTTATCCACAGAAGGGAGATGAGAAGTAGAAGAAGTGTTAGACTGCAGTCCAGGGCCCAGAAAAAAAACCATCCCAAGAGGCTAAAGAGAATCCACGATGTTCTCAGAAATGTGACTCATGGGAGAGGACTTGGATGCTACCAAGCACAGATTACAGCTGCAGCCTACGCCTGGTCTCATTCTGCTTCTCTTTTGAAATTCAGAAGCTTTGACAGTCATACAATCCTGCTGCCTGCAAGAGCTTCAGCAGGTACATCTCAGACAGCTGAGCCATTATTGGAGTTACTCTCTAATTCAAAGGACCTTTTTTTATAAGATGAATATGAAGGAAATTACCCATGTTCTGGTTTTGATATGAAATTGCTTTGTGCCAAGTCCAAAACACAGATAGACTTTACTTCACAGAACATAACTCTGCGACCAGGAACATTTAAGTACAACAGGGTACAATGGCTAGTAAGCTCCCAGTTTCAAAAGCCAAGCCAAGACTTGTACATCATTTTGCCATCTAGATAAAGTTCTGTACAGACCTATAGAAACTAAGTTATTTTTCACTTACAGTAAAGCAAAAAGACCTTGGTATCTGATGCATCAACTTCTTGAGTTCCCATTTTTCCTTCACTGACACCTCCCACTGAACAAAACCAAAACAAAACACCAACACAGAACCCCACCACCTACTAATTGCTGCTGCCAGAAAGAACCTAACATCCCTTTGAGGTTTAGCAGCTACTAGGATTTCTCTTCAGTCTCTCCTTTCAGTTCCCTCCCTCTGGAGGGGTGATCACACCCTCCTCACACCCCAGCTGCAGTTGCAGTTACACACCCACCACCACAGGGCAGAGGGATCCGAGTCACTCTCTGCTGGCTCCTAACTCGTTACTGATTATTAGAAGCTTATTTTGAACATACAGTGAATATTAGAGAACACTGGAGTAGTTAAATTCCTTTCAGTAGACTTTTTTTTAAGTCTTTTAATAAGCAAATTGGTTATGGATGGAGATGCAGGTTGCAGATTTGAAGAGGCTGAAGGCCTTATTTATCCAGAGAGTAAGCTAAAGCAGCAGTGCAAACATCTCTAGCAATAGTCTCAGTGTGTTTTTCACAACTTGTGCTCTGAAGAGTTTAAGTTCCTTAGGTAATATTAGGTTTTTCCTCTTGTTCAACCTTGGTTTTTCTACTGAGATGAAGAATATTTCTATGTGGCACTAAATGAGAATGCAAAATGACCCAGAGGAACTTAAGTAATTGTGCTGAAATGGCACACCCAAATAAGTGACACTTTGGGGTGAGGGTATTCATAGTTCTTCCTCATCAGAAACAGTGACAGTATTTATTAAGGGAAAAATAAGAGTAAAAACATCCCAAACCCTGTAAAGTGCTGTGGCTGTGATCCATTTACCATAACAAGTTGTGCTTTTGTTGACTTCAGTAGGTTTTGAAATGAGCCTGTATTTGGTTTTGAAGAGGATGAAAATAAACACAATGTATTTAAAAACACTGCAAGCAGGATACCAAAGTGCCAGCAATGTAAACTGTTTTACTGATGAAAACTTAGTATTTAGTGCATGATTCATACTCTTCATATATCAGAATATCTATGCTAAGAACTTCTGTAAGAATAAATATGAAAACAGTTTCACTTTCAGCTCCCCACTTTTATATAATCTCAGCATGACTGTATTACTAGGAAATGCTGAAGCATGATCAGTATCATTGCATTTCAGCATTAACTTCTTGCCTCTGTGCACGTGTTCCCAGCCTGGCTTCTGCTGGTATTCACTGTGTTTGTTCATCGGTCTCATCCACCTTAGAAGTAGCAGAAGCCAGATTTGACCACGTGCATTTGGAGTCATCCGATGATAAGACTTGGCCGGATGGCTTCCCGTAGGGCTATACTGATCCTGGTAGTATTGTGGATCGCTTTCTTATCATTCCAAGAATAGATTTGGGCCTATGAAACAAATATAAAACACTAGGTATAGGTATTGTATATTGGTTAATATTACTTACTTTTTAAATGGATAGTTAACAAAATAAGCTACTAAATATAAATCCATCTTTTGAGGAAGCTTGTGTGGATTTTTAATCTGGGTATTTACTTTAACAGGAGTACCATGGTTTAGATTTAGCTGGGCAAAGTTGTTATTTTTCAGCCTCAAGCAAGCTTGTAAATAGTTATTTTTCCCCAAACCTGAAACATATAAATGATAGATGGATTTATTTTTGTTATTGGAGATAAACCAAAATCCAGTAATTTTTCTTGTTTTATTTTCCACTGGTAACTGTAGTAATTCTTCTACTAATATTAACAGGTGTAGCTTCAAATTTAGTTACACATACTGATGACTTTTTGGTGTTCTATTAACAGTACCAGTACTTTTGTGTGTATATGTGTGTATGTGTGGAGAGAGAGGGGGAGGAGGGTAATTACTGCTCCTGTTCAAGTTGTGTTGTGTGTAAAGGCATTCTCATCACTCAGATATTTCCCCCCAATTACAATCTTCTTATTCTCTATAGTCCTGCAAACTTCCTAGGTGTTCAGCCCATATGTCTATATTTTTACTTATCCTTTAGCCCTTCAATTCTTTCTCTAAATAATCTGCCTCTCTCCTTTGCTGAGGTCAGAAAATTTTCCCTTTTGTATCACACCTCAGCTGGAATTGTCTCCTCCTCTCTAAGGTACACAGAGGTCAGCTCACCATTTTGTGACCCTTATAGTTTCATTCATTTTGTTTGAGTCAGGCTCTTGAATCGTATATTGAGAACTTATGGGTTGATTTATGAGCCTACACACGTGATCAACTGCTACTGTTAACAGTAAAACCCCCAAATTTTGCAGCTTTTTTTCCTGCACGAGGCTGTCCTATCAGCGTAGGGGGGAGCCTCATTAACCAGCCAAATGTACACCCCCAGCCTCACAGCACAGGTCTAACAGCAGCATCTCAGGTAGTTGCTTTTCTGTTCCTTTTACTCTCAGTGACATCTCTTCTTGACTCAAGTAGCTGCAGCACTAAAATTATCTTAAAGCTGAAAGGTGTTAATCGAGCCTTTAGTTTATTCATTATTCAGCAATGGATCCTGAGTTATTCATTTCTCATATTACCAGGAAAAAAATACTTCTGGTAACACTCTAGTCTACTATTAAGATGGCACATAAAGCTGGAATTTTATTGCTGATTCCTAACTATTCTAGTTAGCATTCTGCATTTCACACAGATGAGACGTGCAGGAAAAAAGCTGATGACTCACCATTTTATTTCTTTTTGCTCACTAAAAATCTACTGTTGATACTGTTGTAAAAACAACAATGTGAAACAGGCACAGATCTGGGACACGAAATAATACATATGGTGGAGGTTACCCAGAGCACATCCAGCCCTCAGCAGAGGGGTTCTACACAAATTTCTCAGCAAGCCATATTGGGTCAAAACAGTGCAAAAGCTATTGCAGCTGTAGGAATTCCAAATCCACCTTAAACTTACAAAGCAGATTTACCGAGGGGAGAGGGTGGGAGAGAAATATCCACAGTGCACAGCGGAACAATAATTCATCCCGAAAACTTCATTAAAGGACTACAAGGACACCTCTGAGGGCACTCAGATTACTTGGCTGACTGGGGTGAGGGGTGGGGTCAGCATTTTCAGTGATCTCAGGTACCACTGGTTAGGTATCACACTGTTCCTTGACTGATAACTACCTTGACTAATAATTGTGCTTAAAAACAGAGGTTTTGTTATGTTTTGGTTCATTTACAGCACACCTCCAGACTTCTAAACTGATGTTTCACAATCAGTGTTATAACTATGAGAAGATGACAGGGGCTACTGCCTTTTAAAGCCATCTCTGACTTTCAAACAACTTTTGCATCTTTGTTGTAGCAAGGCCAAAAAATTCCCCCTCAGGATGCATCTTCGTAGCGAGAGAACAATTCGTGATCTACTATCAAACCAAAAAGCTACAGGCATTCCAGAAAATAAGGCACATGAAATTTCTGACCTCTCAACTCCAGGAAAACGCCTGGTAAGGTGTCCTCCCACCCCGGCCAAAGGCACAAAAGCAGGCAATAGCTACAGAGCCCGGCTGACTTAGCTTTCAGCCCAAACCCACCTTACAGCAATTCCAGCTTGGTTTCAGTCCCTTCCAGCTGACAGCAATCCCGTTAGGATGCAGTGCCACTGACACACACCTACTGGCACTCTCCCCATCCCAAAGTGTATTTTGTGCCAAGTAGCTCAGGAGGAATAAACCCCGGTTTGTGTCACCTCTTTGGTGGCTGCAGGCTCACTGCAATAGGGAAACCTCCACTGAAAGCTGTAAATAGTTTTGCTCTGGTAGAGACGTAGGAATGGCCCTGACCAAGTCAGTGTATCGTTATCATGGTACTGATTGTGTCTCCTTGGCTATTCTGAGAACTCTTTTTATTCAGTTCTTAAGAATGAGGTACAATTTTGGTTTGTATTTCAGATTCTCATGTCTACTGTNCAATCAGTGTTATAACTATGAGAAGATGACAGGGGCTACTGCCTTTTAAAGCCATCTCTGACTTTCAAACAACTTTTGCATCTTTGTTGTAGCAAGGCCAAAAAATTCCCCCTCAGGATGCATCTTCGTAGCGAGAGAACAATTCGTGATCTACTATCAAACCAAAAAGCTACAGGCATTCCAGAAAATAAGGCACATGAAATTTCTGACCTCTCAACTCCAGGAAAACGCCTGGTAAGGTGTCCTCCCACCCCGGCCAAAGGCACAAAAGCAGGCAATAGCTACAGAGCCCGGCTGACTTAGCTTTCAGCCCAAACCCACCTTACAGCAATTCCAGCTTGGTTTCAGTCCCTTCCAGCTGACAGCAATCCCGTTAGGATGCAGTGCCACTGACACACACCTACTGGCACTCTCCCCATCCCAAAGTGTATTTTGTGCCAAGTAGCTCAGGAGGAATAAACCCCGGTTTGTGTCACCTCTTTGGTGGCTGCAGGCTCACTGCAATAGGGAAACCTCCACTGAAAGCTGTAAATAGTTTTGCTCTGGTAGAGACGTAGGAATGGCCCTGACCAAGTCAGTGTATCGTTATCATGGTACTGATTGTGTCTCCTTGGCTATTCTGAGAACTCTTTTTTTATTCAGTTCTTAAGAATGAGGTACAATTTTGGTTTGTATTTCAGATTCTCATGTCTACTGTTAAGTAGTGTAAATGACTGCTCTGCACAAAAATAATTTTAACTCTCTCTTCCCATTTTTTGTGTTGATTGCAGGAGGGAGCTCATTGATAAGGGCATCACCTCTAAAGGTTTTTGCAAAAGTTAAAGAGCCAAGTCTTTGACCTTTTTCACACCTGTATTATTTTCTGAAATCTTTTAATCTTGACCTTCTACTGCTTATATTCTCTTGATCACCATTTGCCTCTGACCAATCCTAACAGAAGCTTAAGAAACTGTAGTGAAAAATAGTATTTTCTATGTATTTTGTGACTAGATAACTCTGAAAAAACATATAATTTTAAATTACATCTTAGAAAATATGGAATCTATAATTGATGATTCTGACAAAAAGGTGCAGACACCAAGTAAGCAATGAGATTGATGTACTTTTAACATACCTCCATCAACTATAAATCTTTGCAACACAGATAAAGACATAAACACCATGTCTAAGAAATTCTATTTGCACTTCATATCTCACAGCTGAGTAAGAACAGTGCTGCATAGATTGACAGCATTCCATCTGGTCTCCTTTAAAACAAACACTTTACTATTTTCTTGAATTGACGTGTTTATGTAAACTTTCAATGAGGTCTATGAATAATTCTTGACAGATTAATCATGAAAACATAAAGTATCCAAAATCCAAAGTTACAGTTGTATAGATAAGCTTTGATTAGTTACAGACTCCTGTCACTGGAGATATGCAACACCACAAATAAGATACGGAATGAAAATACCTAGAGACTGTAGTTGTGCTGCTCACTGAAGTTCTCCCATCACTTGCTAATTAAGTCTACAATATTTAAAGGTACTCCCAGAGTTCCATATGCCTGTGTGCCCAATTTCCCCTTCAAAACACACTTTTACTATAATAGGCATCACCCGTTTCTTTCTGCCTAAATGATTTCTGAATTAGAATATTCCGGTATTTTCTACTTGGGGTTCATTGCTTTCCAGCACCAGAAGACACAACTAGAAAAGCAACATAAAGTAACCAAAAATACAGAGAAACACCAATATTTCTAGTCTTAATCTGAGGGAGAAAGGAATTTTCATGATCCAGGCTTTACTGTTGGGTTATTTATCCAGGTTGGGGCTGCCTAAATCGCAATGTGAATTAGAACAGTTTCCAGGTATGATCCCAAGTGGGATCAGTGGCTGTTCTTGTAATATCAGTGGCTGTTCTTGGTTTCCTTGACTGCAGAAGTGGGAAAAGGGTAGAATTGCTATGCCATGGATACAGCAAAGAGAGAGGTTTTTCTTGTCACAGACCAGAGCAATATCCTCTGTAAACATTTAATTTTAGTTTATAACCCGCTTGCACTGACAGAGAACGGGACTGTACGGGATTCAATAATTCCGTTCTTTGTCTATATGGTAGGTTATTACTTTATCGACGTTTTAACTTCTGTTATATAGAATTTGCACCATTCAGGACTGCAGGGTACAATCAGGCCTCTCTGGAAAAAGGGAGAATTGTAGTCTGCGGTGTTAAAAGTCACTGGTTCCTACCTCTTCTTGATGCTGATACCTGATAGTTTAATTTGTTTAGACTGTTGTGTATTTACTTGACCTGTGAGACCAAATAATATTGTGCTGAAATACTGAACTGCACATCAGCCTCCAGTCTTGCCATTGAAAACAATTGTTGGTCCCTTGAAATTAGCAGCCAAAAAAAAAACCACCATAAAGTCTTCAGTATTCCATTTCTTTTTGTGAGCACACAAGCAAAAAGCAAACTTGACGCACCTGTGTAATCACAGCCATGAGGCAAAGTTCAGATTTGCTTTTGGTAACATTCACAGCATGAAACAATCAGCGGACTTATTGCATATCTATTCAGGGAACAGAAACAAATGATAATAGAACAATTCTTTGAATTTGAAGTAGGCTAGCCATAGAATTTTAAATACCTACGTAAATGTCACTGAATTACAAATTAAGGTGAGTTTATCTGCTCATGGACATAGATGGATTGAAAAAGAGATTAGAAACATGTCTCTGAAATGACTGATTAAGGTGAGGTTCTACCATTACTGAGCAATACAACATGGAAGCTCAATAGGTTCTCAGCAATTATAAGAATATATGAATATCTTCCCATTACAAAATGGCTTCTACTGTGGTACCCTGAACTCTGCCAAATTTAAAAGGTCAGGCACAGAAAGGCATCTTGAGAGAAGATCTTCCTGCCAAGGCCCCGTTGCAACAATCAGCTTGCTGGCAGTACAAAGAGATGCTCCAGTGCAACAGTATTAATTCTGGAAAATTTTCATTTATAATGGATTTTGTTAGCATCATACGCATTAATTTACTGAATTGAGTGCTTTAAATGATATAAAAAATATTCCCTGTAGTATTGGTTTGAATCTTCTCCTATAACATAAACACTAAAGAGGGGTAACAGCCAATATCCTGGTCTTTCTTTCCTCATAAGACATGCAAACTAAAAAAAAATTCTAATGCATACATATGTATAAATTGATATTATATATCCAAAAGAGATCATGTTTTGTTAATACATTCCACTATTTGGATTACATGACTTGAGCTGGTAATACTCAGAGACAAAAAAAATCTAGCCTAATAAATCAAATTGTATTATCTTCAGAAAGATGTTTCCTTAGATGGTAGGTAAGTGTCCTTTTGAATCATACATCCATTTCTCTTTTAAAGGAAGAAGTATAATAACCAGGTGCATACCCCCTCTGAACAGCAAACCCTCTCAGAGCTAAAGATCCAGCTGGGCTTTTGTTACTGTGCCATGACAGTGAATCGTAATCAATTCAGCTCAATTTTGTTGTTTCCTTCCACAACACAACTGTGTCAACTGTATTTGTACATCACCACTTGCTATGCTGCCTAACTGCATTTGTGTTCATGCGGTTTATGAAGATAAAGGTGCTTACTCCACATTGTCCAGGTAAGGTTTGAAAATATTGGAAGCAGGCACAGAAAACCAGTAGAAACACACTGGGGCTGTATGCTAGAATACTGCCTGGATCACCAGGAAAAGCTGATAAAGATTTGGATTACGGGTGCTGTTTCAGTGAAGCGTTTCCAGTGCCACGGCCAGTGCCATTGCTGAGATACTCTGAGGAAGAAGCCAGTGCCAGCCTAGTCACTCTCAAGGAAACAGGCCTGGTAGGTAGGGAATAGCAACTCTATTATGACTTACAAATATTTATGGTGAACCATGAAAGTATCTTCATAATTAACCAGTAAAACTTGGTTAAACATTACATTATAGACAGTAAGAGTGGGATTCATCTGTGCAGATTTAGCATCTGCATGTAGGTGGCTACCTCAGAGCCACTCACTCAGTGCTTCCCTCGGAGGCTGTGCAGAGGAGCTGTCATTTCCAGAGGTCATCTCAATCTCACACTAATATGGTAGCCAGAAACTAGTCTGGTTAACTCCAAGGGAGAAATCTCTTTTTCTTCCACCACCTAAAAGGGAAGCCTTAACAACTACTCCATATATACGTGTCCATGTTATGGACATCTGCAAGTGATGAGAATAATTCCTTCCAACTGCCAACTCCAGGCAATTACTATTTAATAAATGCACTGTAAAAATAACAGATTAACCAACTGTAGTTCCTTTGAAATGATTATTTACTTTCTGGTCACTTTTCTTGATATGTGTGAGCAAAACGAATACTTAGAATTTTTGCGTTTGCCTCTTTTTCTATTGGCCAAGATGTTGACTGGTAATCCAACAGGTTATTTCTGCAATGTAGAATCATGTGGAAGTGTTAATCACATTTGTCTTTTTGATACGATGACTTAGGAATCCAGTGAAGAAATAACTCTCCGGTTTAAGGGGCTTAAAGAGAAAACAAAAGGCAAATAGGATTTGTTGGGTAAAACTGTGTTCCCTCATGATTCACTGGGTGTCCAATACTAAATAATAAAATGGGATTCTGAGGAGAGTCAAGCTTCTGCTGAACCACAGAAAATGATCTGAGCTGAAGAAGTGGAAAAAAAGCTGTTGCCTTCTGAATTTTTGCCATGTGTTTTGTTAGTTGTGAGTTTAAGTGTATTTAATAGTAGCAAATGTTTAAAGTCTGGGTAAGATCACTGATCTGTTCCTTCCATCCACCTCCACCGATGCCCTTCAGTGTTAAGGAAAGGAAGAGTTGAGAGAGGAGTATTTTCTCTGTAGCTTTCATGTCAAGGGTCAGATTCTGTCCTTGATTACACTTGAATAAAGCCAAAACAACTTAAATTGCTAATATGTATCAACTCCTGATTCAATAACAGAATAAGTCAAGCTGAATTTAGCCCTTCTCTGTCATCTTATCTATTCCACATACCTTAAATTGCCAGGGAACTTTGCAAAGAGAATCGATTTTGGTTGCTTTGGAACAGTATAATTTTTCCCTCTTGGGATTATTCTTTCATCAATATAATAGTTGAAATTTGGACTTCCTAATCACCACTCTTGAATTCTGGAAAGTTTAATAAAAATGTGAACTTTGAATATAACATACAAAATATAAGTCATATTATCCTCTTAAGTAAAGTGAAGGGAATCTATTGTAACTAGTAATGGATGTGGATTTATTCTGGATACTTTGCAGATCACAAAGAAGAGAACTTAGCCTTCTTTTTTGACAAAAATACGACAATTTTTCTCTCCAAGTATAAACACACTTAGGTCAATATTTTGATTTTAAGGGCCTTTGAAGAAGTTTTCTCTTAGATAAAAGAAAATAGTTGATTGTTTATGTAGAAACTGTTACTGCTGAAGGTGGGTACCATATTGGAATAACACTCCAATTTTCTCAGTAAAAAGAGCATGATTCAAATCACTGATAATTTATGAATTACAGCTTGTGATGCAAGTAGAGAGTTACTGAATTTGTCATTGAGCCTGTGACCTCACTGAAACCAGCTACAAAACTCTTCAACACTGGCATTCCTAAAGGCAAGGGAGAACCTGATCAGTGAAACCATGTGTGGTGGCCTGGGCTCTCTGCCACTGAAATTAGTGACAAAACTCCCAACGACTCCTGTGAAAGCAGGACCAAAACTTTAGCAGAAATAGTCAGATTCTCATTTTCAGTTACATAAATCTGAAGAATCTCTTCTGAAATAAGTGGGATTACTGTGACTTAACCCAAAGGAATTGAGAGTATTTTTCTTTAATTCATGGAGAGGGAGAGAGAAAAACACATCATTCCCTTATAGTGCCTCACCCGTGTGTATCAACCAAGGCTCTATCTGCTGTCAAAATCCTTATCTGCTTAAGCCGGAGAGGAAGAGCTGACTTCACCATTTAAGGATCTGAGTTTTTATTGCCTACTGAATTTTCTGTTATCCTTATCCCCTTCCCCACTGCTTAGCCGCTAGATTCCTTAAGAAGGGACAAATTTCTGTTTCTGTCTACATTTTTAAAAAATTAACATACCTTGTTCCATCTGTATGTAATCAGAACTGAGACAACCAGAACACTTTCACTTCAGTCCTTCAGAGCTACCTGGCTGGTTATTTTTAGATTAACACCACTAAATTCAAAACCAAGGCCTGCAACTGAAACATGAAACTGTACTGGAGGCTTACAAAATTCAAGGTAGTACCTCCAGAAGACTTAATCAACTCTGCTCACCAGTGCCCTGTGAAGTGACAAGCACATAATCTCAGACAGAGGTGTAACATTCTTTATGTAGCACGTGGAGTTTATTCATCTCTGTACGGTCCATTGTCGGGATGAAATTTCCATGGCTTACACAGAATTAATCAGCTTTTTTTCTTTATAAGCGTACATATATACATAGAAGGGGATTCTTGTCTGAAAATGCAAGTCAGTGCTTTGGTAATGAAAGACAGCATGAGTTTTTCTCCTAAATATGCCATATAACTAAGAGGTTTGCTTTTGCTTACACCTGTCACTGGCTTCTTGAAGACTGGATCTTCATCCTTCTATACACACAGGCCTCTCCTCTGATAATGTCCTTTATCCAAGGGCAGGGATCTGTGCTTTTTGCATGATAGCTTCCAAACAAATGATTTGATGGAGACAGCCAAGTTAATGGCAAAACACTCTCTGTTCTGCAGAGCTGTATCTGTTCAGCTGTCAAATCTGTGCCTGTTGAAGAAAAGTGAGTATTTCTGCCTACAACAGCACCTAAGGCATCAGCTCAGACTTCAAATGTCTATATCCATAAAGTCAGAAAAAATTTCCCCTAAGTCCAAAATGCACACTCATTTTTTGCACCTTTGTGATCCACAAGTAGGTATTCACACCACCTGACCTGCTGCTGTAATCTTTAGAGATGAAATGTTGATGGCCACCCGAAGGGTGTGACCCACAATGGCGCGAAATACGGAGCCCAAATAAAAATCAAATTGTGGGTTTGATGGCATCAGAAAATGGATATAAACAAATATAAAGAAATTCTGGAGGGAAAACTAGTGATTTTTTCTCAAATCTTCACAGGAAAATGTGGAGATAGGTCAGTATCTTGCAGAATAAATACTGCAAGAACACACGTTAAACAGCTTCTACAGTGAAACAGCCAAAAGCAGATCAGATCAGTTCTATCAGCAGAAATTAAACTGACATATATTTGTCTGCAGCTCTCTCAGCTAACATTGGAGGCTTGGGGGTTTTCTGTATGAATCACTCACCCAAAATCCAAATGTAAAGATACCAAAAAACTTGTGGTTCACAAGTGCAGATGGGAGCCGTCCACAGGTGCAGATTAATGTAAACCCTCCTCATTCCTTCACATGCATGGGCACACATGGAGAGGGAACGCATCCAGGCTCTGCAGAGCCACACATCCTTCCAATGAGCAGCTGTGACTGTTACCAGGAGGATTTATTACAGAAATTCGGCAGCAGGAGCCTTTTCTGATAGAATGTTATCCGGGCTGCATTTCCCTGGGAGGAGGTGTTACGTACTGTGGAGGTTCTTCTCCCAACAGGCAGAATCTAATGGATTATCTTTCTGAATCACTAAGGGAACGCAACGAATCTTATTAAGGCTCAGGTATCGGCTATTAATGGGTTACGATTCAGGCTAGGAAAGGGAGACGACTTAATTTTTAGAAAAAGGGCCCAAGCTGAAGCAGCAGCTAATAGAAGACCAGTATCCCTTGAGAAGGTCATTTTCACTGTATCAGCAGCCTGTCTCCCCTTACTATTTTTTGTCTACACACAGCGAAATGTTCCTAGCTCACAGTGACACTCATATTTTTCATCTGGCAGAAGCATAGCTTATTGTTTCAAAGTGACATCTTTTCCTTCTTGCTTTTAGAAGTGCCTTTTTATTTTGGAAATGTTCATCACTGGAGTGATTTAAGAGAGAAGGAAATGCGGAATATTGCACTCACCTCTCCAGTACCAGGCAGGGAGCCTCCACCTCCTCAATCCATCAGTACAAACGCTCGCATCCACTGACGCCTCTCGTCTTCTTTGGCCCTTTTTCACATCAGCATCTGTGATTTGCCGAGCAGACACACCACGACTGCAGGGACTAGCCCCACAGCCCCGGCAGGAGCAGGAACCTGCCCTTTCCCATCTTCTCCCTGGAAAACACAACCGTAAAAACCCGGGCTGCTCTAAAGGCGGCAGTGGGAACACTTGTCCGGCGGCCCCCCGCGGGAGACAGGGAGGTGTTCCGCGCTCTCGCCGGGGAGCCGGGCAGGGGGAGCGCGGGGCTGGCGCTGGAGGAGGAGCCGGAGCCGCCAGCCCGTTTCCACGCCAACGGCGGGGGTACCGCGGGCGGGGCGGCGGCGAGGCCGGCGGGCGGCTCCGCTCCGGCTCCGGCT
>VYZQ01048540.1:75848-89438 GCA_013400655.1 Mystacornis crossleyi | reverse complement strand
GGCCACGTGGCCGAGATGAAATCATCAANAGGCCACGTGGCCGAGATGAAATCGCGAACCGGCGGGAGACCCCTTTGCATCCAGCACAGCCCTCGCCGAGGCCGAAGAAAACAGCGCCTCAGCCCCAGGCTGCCTGCGGAGCAGGGACAGCTCGCCCTGGCAGGGCAGGGCCGGCCCCGCGCTGAGGGGTCGAGGAGCAGGGCCTGGCCCAGACCCGGGCCTGGGCCTCGGGGCCCCCCACCCTCAATCACCTCTCGGCCCTTGAGCCCAAAAGACAAAAAGTAAATTCCCACCCTGCCTGTTTTTTTTAATATGCAAAACTGCAAAAGCGGTTGGCTCAGAAACTTGTCAGTCACAGAGGTTCAAGCCATTACACTATGTCAGCCAAAATTTGAGGGTTTATTTTAAACCTGTGGCTCCCTTTTATCCATCTAACAAAGGTCTATAGTCCTTGTCTGCATTTTAATGAGGTGATCCATGGACGCTTGAAAATTTGGTGAATGCAGTCAGCAGTAATGAAAAGGCTTTAATAGTACCCTACAGCAGCACAGGTATCTAAATGCTATGGAATTTAATATTTACAGGGACTATGACATTAGACTAGATGTAAATTTGTGTTTTTCTGTTGTGATCACAGCAGTCAAGTTTCCCTTTCCTGTTATTCTGAGAGAGCCCAAAATCTTACTTACCTTTGCTAAATAACATAAATGAGATATTTTTCTTAATTTGTGTGTCAAGGGGCAAATATATGGTTATGATGTGAAGGAGAAAAAGTAAAGACTGCATTTTAGTTTTGAGCAAAATTGTATAGCAAGCACAAGTACTAATTCCCAGTATACCAAATATCAGTATAATGGCTTAAAATGTTAAGTTTTGGGATTTTTTTCCTCGACATACAGTGTATTATGTTACACGTGATCAGCCAGAACAAAAACAGCTGTCTCTGCCAAACACCAGCTGTGTACTATTATCTTGAATTTCACCAACCATCCTTCAGTCATTAATTCTGTAACATTCTGATTGTGCATCTGAACTACCAGATAGCAAATATTGGTCTAGGTTTTGATGACAAAACTGGATCCTATTTAATTAGCAGAAGATTGGTCTCATAACTAGGGTTTGAGACCTTAAATTTTGACTTTCTTTGTTTTGATTGACCAGTAGCTGGAAGGATACTGAGATAGGTACAGAAGCAGAAGAACTTAAATTAAGAAAAGTTTTCTCTTTCAGTCAGTGGTTTTCCAAACTTTTCTAGCTTTCTGGCGTCATTACCTGAGGAGAAATATGTTGCCAGCAACATCTGACCTCGCTCTGCATAAACATATTTCAGCTTTACTGGCCTCTGGTGTTGTTGGAGGATCATGCAGAGAATATATTCTCAGTAAACTATATTTAGAACCATTGATAAATGTGAATTTGTTTTGTGTTCCTCTAGCACTCTGCCTTTTACAAACGTGAGTGCAAAATTCCTGTTTTGTTACACACTAACCGAAGAAGCTCCAAGGTAATCACATTCTTTTGAAAAATCAAGGTAATGATGAGCAATATTCAAATACTCTTTCTGTATAGCCTGGGAGAGGGGAAGGTGAAGTGTTCAAATTAAACTCAAATAGCTGTAATTAAAATCAAGTGTTAATTCCTTATTCCTTTGTAGTCTGCCTCTTGCAAATATTTTATAGTATATGCTTGTTTTCCCAGAGATTTTGTTTGGTTTACATTCAGAGCAGTATTTATTTTCTGCACTTATTTTGGATGCAAAAATTTACCACAATGTGTGTTTTCCCCTGTTGTTCTTGTTTCCAGCTTCAATGCAAGTATTATCTGTGAACGCTGCTTAAATGCCTTTAGCTATGCTTAGGTTGGTTGTACCTGGCCACATGTCTGAGCATTTTCCTGAAAGGGGAAATATGTTGAACGAGGGGCTATACTATAAACTGCAAGACTGATGTAGAATTAACAGTGATTCCCTTCTTAAAAAAAAACCCCACCTTTCATATCCTGAAGTTTTCTGCAAAATACCAGATTTAGAGCTGAACATTTTTGTTATTCACTGCAGACAAAGATAATGTTGTACGTGGCAGACTTGGCTACAGAAGAATTTAAATTCGGCCAAATCTCATTACATGTTTACAGTTCAGCTGGGCAACCAAGCTAAGGCCTCTCTGCACTTTGGAAAGTGTCATGGGACATGTAGGGCTTAAAATAGCCAAGATATTAATTGTGGAGGTCTTCCAAAGTATTTGTTGTCCTTCTGCTGCTGTCCTTCTGCTGCAACTTCTGGGACGACAGCATATTTAATTTAACACTGGTAATTCACACTGTCTCAGTGGAAATGGCAGCATCCATTGAAGGAATACTAGGAAATAGTTTATTAGTGGAGAAACCCTAACACTGTTCACATTCAGAGCAGTGAGTCTCAAAGCAAGATAAAAAGGGGCAAAGCAAAACCCTTGAGTGTGTGTCAAATTATTAACACATTTTCAATTTTTATTTAATGTCTGACAGACATGTGGCTAATAAAAATATCTGTGATACCCAAAGCACTCAAACAATTAATTTAATTCTTGGATCATTCAAAAAGAATCATTAGCTGTCAGAAGAAGGGCCAGGATTTCATAAGAGCCTCTTATTCCACTTAGAATCATGTAACTAATATTTATATGTATATTTATAGTTTTCACTCATGTATATAAAAAGATACCATGTGTTTATACCCAAATATATTTAAAGTTTAGGTGTTAATTTTTAACCTTAATCAGTGTGTAAGTATTACAAATCAGCATGCAGCCCTGTGTTCAAATTTGGGAGTGCAAAACAATCTAATTGAATCAGAAATCTTTGCCTCTCCTGCATTTTAATGACTGTCAGCAGTTTCATTTCATCAGCTGACTGTGAACATTGTTTATCAGATTTGAAGCCTTAGAAAACTATACATGGATCTCAAAAGGATTATAAAGATAAGAAAAGTTAGTTTTCCAGGATAAAAATTCCAGGATGAGACCTTCATTTACCTTTTCTTTCATAGGTTTGGGGGTTTTTTTCGTTTTGTCGTTTTTTATATTCAGTAAATTGCTTTTTTTTCTGATGATAGCACATGAATTTCAACATGCCAACATCAGAAGATATTGCCTAAAATAGGAAGTCAAATTATCTTCTTGATTTTGATATGAATGATAACAAACAAAAACACAGAGTTATGAGAAAATAGGAGCTTTCTTAATTTACATGTTTCTGCCTCCTTGCTCAAGGTCAAGGGCAAACCTGGAGGATTTCTGATTTAGTCTGGAGATCTATATCTAAGAAAGCATGGGGTTACTGAGTTTTTTGGCCATCAGCACATGTAATCTGTAAAACAAATATCCAGATGCATCTCCAGGGTCCTGCTGTTTTTCCTCTAGGTATATGGGGACAGAGACGACCATTACACCTAAGGGAATGCTGCCTCCTTCAAGCCACTTGTCAGACACATTTTTTCTGTGGAAAATCAAGTGGAACATTGTCACTAGGAAGTACAGGCTGAAGCAGGACAGTTTAATTACCTTTGGCAAAACTTGCAAAGGTGCCCTAGAATGTATCTGCTACTGATGCTTTTGACACTTCAGTTTTGTACAAGAAGGAGGAAAAGTTCTTTTTTAAACAAGTGGATTAATATATGTCTGTGCAGATGTTGGAAGTTGTATTCCTACATTAGAGGAAAAATTTGCTGGTTAGCACAGAAAGATTAAGAAATTTGGGTCTTTTTCTAGAAATGCTTTTAGTTTTGTAAAACAAGGTCACTTGCAAGGTTGCACCCCTAACAGAGTGTTAAGAAGCAGTAAGTAAATAAATAAGTTAATCTAAAATCGAATCACAGAATGGACCGGATGGGAAGAAACCTCTAGAGATGGTCTAGCCCAGCTCCCCAGCAGGGAATATAAATATTCAGTACTCTAGTTAGTTAAATATATCTAGAGTGGGAGATTTTGAATAAATGAATACACAAAGTAGGACATTCACTTTGCCAGGCTGTGTTATGTGAGGAAACAATTAAAAAGTAACCCACCAGTTTTGTCTATTGCCAGGTGTTTTTCCTGTTTAAATAAAGGTATCTTGTGTTTCGCATTCAGTTCTGAAAGCCTTAGATTTCCGTGACAAATTTTTCACTTTCTGATCAGAAAAGTACCTAAAAATGTAGATTATTTGGTCCTTTTCTTTCTGATTCTAGCTTCATAATATGTACTCTGCAGTTATTCATAGCTGATATACTTCATTCTTAATCGTCAGTCATTTTACTGCTGGATCTGAAATTGCACTTCTAATCCTATGACTTGCCTTATCAGTTATAGATGTGTAAAATAAAATAATATGATCAATTGGGTTGGCTTTAACATAATAAAGTAATTATTATTTTAATACATTGATCATAGCCCCTGTTATTTCTGCCACCTTTATACTAAGGACAAATGATAGAACTTACTTGTGTTGGTATCTTTGCTGAGATTATAAACTGTACTATTCCCAACCTGATAAAAACCACAAGAGGGTTATTACATTTTTGTCAGTTTATCTCTTCAACTTACTTAGTCACAGGGTCACCTTTTTGATTTTAATACAAATATCAGAACATTACACGTTTTCAAAATAAAAAACCTTTACTGAAAGAGAAGATAAATTATTTATATCTGTTTTATTTAGGCATTAAATACCAACAGACATATCTTCTTGTTCTCATACAACATCAAGTCCTTTGTTTCTCTCTCAGCCCCTGCTGTGATTAGACTGGGGGTGCACAATTGATTGAGAGGAAACACAACTGGGCAGATGGCTTGAACTCACCAGAGACGTATTCCATACCTGATAACATCCTAACAAGCAATAAAAGGGAAAAGAGAGAGGTTTAGGATTATTAGATATCTTTTGCTTGGGAACTGTCATCTTTTGCTTGGCAACTGAGTCTACCCATAGGTGAGTGATTGCCTTTTCATCACTTGTTTTGTTTTCTTTTCTGTTATTTCACTTATCCTTCACTTATTAAACAATTGTTCTTTTAGTTTTTTTCTTCTTGACCTTCCAACATTTCTTGCTTTTATTCTTTCTTTTCTCTTCCTCTGTTCCACTGGGGCTGATGGGGGGGAAGTGAGCAAGCTTGACTCAGCTGACTACCAGGGTTTACCCTAACAAATATTTATAATTGTCACACAGAAATAAATATAATATCAAACCATCAGTACTATCAATAAAAGGATCACTAACTATATGAATCATTTGTAAAGACACATGGTTCCAAATATCTGCAGACGTTATATTCATTTTCACTAACTGGAGGTCAGATCTCTCTATAAACACACTTATTCATTTGTTCAATCTCATATTGATGTTTTTTGAGTATTGCATAAGCTAAACTATGTCTGTGATGTTTGCAATAGCAACACTTTGAAAGTTAGCAGGAATCTTGTTAAACATGCAATAAGATGCATTTTTTCTGAATGTAATGCAGAACAATGTATGTTCTATATCTATATACATGAAAAGTATGTTTTCATGAAAAAATCTCTTACTGTTCAAGAAAACAGTTTTAGCAAGATTCTCATGTCTAGAATATATTAGGCATGATTCCTATTTGTTCTTATCTAGTGCTTTGAAAGATAGGTTTTTGATTAAATTGGTCGCTCTAAATAAAATCTGAGATCCTATGCAGAAAACCAAGAAAGTATGAAAAACATTTATTTTTATAAAATAGTGATGAAAAACAAGATAATGAATCAATTACCTCTGAAAATTTGAACCTGTGGATCTTCTAGCTGTGCATAGGTCTCGCCAGAACTGGACAGACCCTTTACAGCTGTCTGGACAGAGTTGTGATAGTGGGTTTGTTGTTCCTTGTTTAGAGCAGAGCACTGAACACATCTTGCACTCACTGGGCCAGTGACAAAAAGCAAAACACTGTGGGTGGAGGTCAAAAGAAAGGGTAATATTTCAGACCCAACTGCCTGCACATTTACCAAAGTTGTATTATTTTGCATTTCATTTAATTCCTGATTTGTGTTGGGAGCACCTCCCTCCCTCCCAGAGGACACTTGTCTTTTGTAGTTAATAGTTTCCCCACACTGCTTGCATATCATCAGGAAAGTAAAGGAGTTTACTTTTTCTTCTCCAAGACCTCTAAGGCTTGGATAAAGCATTGAATTTGGTGAGATCTGGCATTAATTATGCTTGTTCAAGGCTTGAGTCAACTAGTCAATCTACTAAAAGGTTTCCTTTTGAGTCAATGAAGGGAAAAAAATAAATAAAATACTGCACAGGAAGATTTCTCCCATACTGAGAAATGTCTGTCCAACAAGTAAGATGAACAGCCCTCCAGCAGTGCCTCATTACCCCCACTGGCAAGGGAAAGATATATCATGCCTTACTTAAACAGGATGCTAACATTTAGTCACTTATCTTTCAGCGAGAGAAAGATCTTAGGAGCTTCTGCCTCTTTAGGCAGCTGACTGGTTGATTAATTACCTAATTACGTTTGAAGTTCTTCTTCTTGGGTCTTGGAGTTTCTACGGGTAAAACATTTCTGGAAAAAACTCTTTTCCAGTACTGCATCAAGAAAGGACCCTTTCCTACCAGTTTATAAACTTATTAGCATGCATGAATAATTAACTTAAGGCTGCTTTTCTTCTCTGAGAAGAACTGGAATTGTTGACTTAAAAACTAAACAAACTATATATGCCTTATAGATGAATATATATGGACAAACACTATCAACATTAGTAGCAATAGATGTCACATTTACCTCAGGCAATTGATTCTAAACCCAGAGTATTTTGCCATGAATTCCAAGCGAACCCTTCAAGCTCTGCCTCATGGCAGATACTGGGGTTTTTTTGGCTGGATCTCAATATTCTGTAGAGAATCAAGGTCTTATGCAGAATACTATGCATTTTTTTTCCAGACCATGAGGCAAAATAAAGAGAGACTGCTGATATCTACCTGGCTTCCTATGTAGCTTTATTATTTTGATATTACCAAGAGCAACATCATTTTTACTACCTCCATGGTTTGCATGTATTGATAGAATACAGTTTCCATGATGATATAATATTTTATGAGAAGAGACTGACAAGCGACCTCAGTCTTTTCCTAAAATTACATGTAATTCAGCATGCATCTGAACTGCAGAATGGCAACTCTGTCCCAAACATCAAAGATCCTCCTTTTCTGGTGCTACTGTATAATTAGAAGTGCCCATGTTACAAAGAAAGAATTTTTACCATCAGCTTGTTTCTGTTAAACACCAATTGAAAAATGTGAGTGAACAAAGTAGAGTAGATAGATAAGAACATTCTATTTCTGTTGTGCATGTTCTACAGCAATCATCCAGTCCAACTACCTGACCTCTCCAGGGCTGACCAAATGTTAAAGCATGTCCTTGAGGACTTAAACACTGACAGGCCTGGAACACTGATGACCTCTCTAGGAAGCCTGTTCCAGTGTTTGCACACCCTCTCAGTAAAGAAATGTATCCGACTGTCCAGTCTAAACCCACCCTGGTGCAGCACTGAGCCATTCCCAGGCATCCTGTCACTGGGTACCAGGGAGAAGAGCTCAGCCCCTACCTCCCTGTCCATCTCCCCTCCTCTGGAAGCTGCACAGAGAAATGAGGTTGCCCCTTGGTTTCCTTTTCTCCAGACTGGGTGAGCCCAGAGCCCACAGCTGCTCCTCACAGGCCATTCCTTCCAGCCCCTCACCGGCTTTGTTGCCCTCCTCTGGAGGCATTGAAGGACGTTCATATTTTACTTAAGTTGTGAGGGCCAGAACTGCAGAGCGCTTGGGGTAAGGTCTTTTTACCAGCTGGTTAGGCTGTGTTTGATGCACCTCAGAATGCAGTTGCAGACATCCCCAGACACCCAAGGCCTTTGGGAGATGACTGAGAGAGGTTTTGCTGTAACCTCTGCTTGCTACTTCAGTACTCTAGGATGAAGTTCATCAGGCAACTGATGCAACTGTTCCCCTGCAATTTCAGCATCCCCAAATGAAAAATCACTGTTCCTGCAGTTGTGGTCCTTGGAGGACTGAACAGCCCAAGTTTATCCATATTATTATACAGTGAGGTAAAAGACCCCATACAATGCTTCAGAACAGCCTAAAAATCTGTCTTAAACTTACCACATCATCTAGGTCAACCAGGAGTGGTAACAGAGGAGTTAAAGAATAAAAAAAGAGACTCTGCTTCCCCTTTTTACTCACCATGCAGATGTATGCTACATTTTTTCACCGTGACTTACTATTTATAAGGCATTTAATTGTCTATTGGTCCTAAGAAGGTATTTATTATAAACGATTTATAAACTAAAAGTATGAACATTTGTTTTAAATGTTGAACTCCTCTGTGCCTCATCAGGAAACCAATGACTATCTTGCAAGGTGTTCAGGAAAGATAAAAAATCCTTAAAAAGAATTAAATCTAGGAAGTAGAATTAGTACAGATTTTTCCAATTATATGTAGGATTTTATATTGGAATTTTGTCATAATAATAACTGCAAAGGAGACAGTGCTGTAGCATTCACATTTATGCCAAATTCTGACAGTGATTGTGGATTACCTGGGCATTACACTTGCATTACATCCTGCAGCATATGTTGCTTTGCTAATACAGAAAAAATAATTGCTGCTCTTAAGCATTTCACAAAATACATAATCTTAAAATGAGAAT
Source organism: Mystacornis crossleyi (assembly GCA_013400655.1). NCBI lineage: Eukaryota > Metazoa > Chordata > Aves > Passeriformes > Timaliidae > Mystacornis > Mystacornis crossleyi. The sequence goes on along the minus strand of VYZQ01048540.1, from coordinate 80,754 downwards.
ACTGCTTGCCTAATACTAACGTTTCTTGTTCTGCCTGAAAAGCTGCTTTTTAAGTAGTTTTCTTCACTCAAAAGTCAACTTATTTTCATTTAATTTATTTCCACTTATCTGTTGCTGCTGGGGATTAATTTTTGATTGATTGTTTCCTCACACTCAAATGCAAGTTATCATGGGAAAAACTTCCACAGTAAGTAAAAAGCATTTTAAGTAGCCCTTTTCAATTAAAAGAGAACTATTAATCACTTATAGCAAGTTTGGAAAGTTTTGTGGCTGTAATAGAAAAAGTGGAGAGAAATCTTTCTCATTCACGTTTTTGGAGGTTATAGCCATCTTTGTTGGTGGGAGATGTAAATCCTGCTGTTTTAGAACCAGCAAGGCAGGCCTGGTTGAATGATTATTTTTTGCCTTCAGCTAATACCACACAAGTCGTGCTGCAAGTGCAGGTATTCAAGTATTTGGAGAAGGGAACACAGTTACTGAATAGTTGTCTGAAAACAAAAGGGAAATTGAAAAAAATATAATGATAATCTTTTGGATAATTGTTAACACTCTTTTTTATGTAGAAGAATTTTGACTGCAACAATATAAGACATTTCTAGGGGAAATATCAGGTGGGCAGGAGGAAGGAGAAGCCACTGATGTTAATTCAAAATTATGTTTAGAGATGCTTATATTCTTTGAATCATCACTATTTGGTATTTATTAGTTTTACCCTTTACCAACCACCTCCTTTCCTGCCAGGAAAGTCCAGGCTCCGAATGAGCTACTTGCAATCTGCTGTCCTGCACAGGAAGGTTGTCAGAGACCCCAGTGAGCTATTCCCAAAAAGTAGTTTTTGGAATGCAGATCTGGTGCCCTGGGAAAGTGAGCTACAAATTTAATAATTCTCAGGTTAAATGTATGAAACCTACAAGTAATCCTTTTACAGCCCAGATACTTATTATTTTTTCTCCTTATAGATAGAAGAATTACTATTCTTAGAGCTAATTTCCCCCTGGTTTTATGCAGGTTTACAGCGTGCATTAAAAGGAATATGTCTTTTCCATTCTCACAGCTTTTGTCAGTGGTATAAAATAGGGTCCAGAAAAAAAGTAGAGCTACTGCAACCTGATATGTACAACAAGGGCTGTGAAACATTTTAATTTGATTTTTTGAGAGGCGGTTTCATTTCATTTTCATATTCCTCTAGGGCTGACTCTGCAAAAAGCTGTGGATGAGCAGAGAATCACACTAGTGTTTCATCTGTGCACTTCAAGAACTGCAGGAAGAATACAAGAGCAAACAACCTCACAAAATATGATAATGAATGCACTGCCTACCCTTCTCTGTCAGCTCTCTGATCTTCCAAGGCAGAAACCTCCACACACTCCTTTCAATACTGCAGAGGGAACAAAAACTCAAGATAGCCCACAAGTAAATAACCTTTCTTATCTCTCCTGTCAGATTTGCTGAAATATTTTCAGCAGGTGGGCTCAAGTAGTTAGGTTAAAGATAGGTATAACTGTTTATTTTAGGAAAGCAAATATGACAAAAATGTGTTTTTAAAAATGTTTTTAAAATGAGACTTTCATGGATCATATTTTCTTGGGACCTTATTGAAACAATAAAGCTTTTGGGGTTAATCTACATTCCAAAGTATTTGCAATATCAGAATGTTTTTGTTGTTGTTTGTTTCATTCATTAAGGACCCATAGACCTGTGTTTTTCCACGGTAATGGAATGGACTTTTAAATTTGAAATTATGAAATTACATTTTGCCCCTCAGAAGGGTTTCTCATTTTTGTGTCATGTTTAATTTTGCAAGGTTTGCCAGAGTGTCTTGTTTTAAGACCTTGAATGTCCTGTCCAAGCAATCTGAAAGAATCAAATAAGATTAGAATTCTCTTGGAAAGTGTTGATGCACAAACTCTCAAGGCAATTAGAAACTCAGTTTTGCCAATCTAATATTTAATTCTTTCTCATGTTTTGTTAATAAACAAGAACCAGAAATAAGAAGATATAAACTGCAGCAGCTTTTATTATTCCACAGACATATAGTTTACTCAGTGTAACAGAAATGACTTACTCACTCTGAAATGTTTAGGGTCAAAGCTTATGTGATGTGTTCCTCTCATCTGGAGAACAAACAGAACTAGTACTTATTCTGCTTCTGTACTGTGGTTTCTGGATAGTTTGGAACACTTGTGAGTTTACAGAAAATTATGGATGTCACCTCCTTGACACCTTCCACAGTTCTCTAATACTTATGTTAAATTTTGGTGCCTGATCAAAGAGTCCTCCTGAGAGAACTGTTTAATGTCCTTTTACTGTTGGTCAAGAGATGTGGTCATCTTTGGCAGCTTTTTTTTTACTTGCTCAAGTTGAGCTTTCTAGGCTAATGAGGAAATTTTATCATTATGAGACTTCAAAGACATCTCCAAAGCCTGTCTCCATTTATGTTTTCCTGTTATCTGGTCTGGCTTCACAAATAATTTTTATTTCCCCTTCCAGGTATCCCCTTTTAAGTGTCAAATCTCTTGTATGTGTGGCAGAATACAAGATTATTTTAACTCTGCTTGGCCAAGGAAATATTAATAAACCTCTTTAGGTTTTATAAGCACTCTCTTATAAATATCATGACAGGATTTTTGTTATCATTGAAGCAGTAGTTTAAAATGTGCTTAGATGTAGATTTGGAAATCAACAAGACATACACTATATATATATATATATGTATAGGTGATGTTTAGAATTCCCTTTCAATTCCATAAATTGCCAGTCACTACAACCATTTACTTCCCAATATGGGTCAAACTTTATAATGCTGATTATTTATTTTGCAAAGGAAAAAACGCTGTCATCTTTGTATCTCAAGGCCATCTTTACTTGGTATTGCTTTAAAAATCAAGCAAAACACCATAAAAATGAAAAACAATATATATAAAGTAATTTCTGCTAACCAAGTCTAAGCCACATCATTTGGGAGCTTTCTATAGAAGGATGAGGATTTCTGGAAGAATGAATAGGTTGCTAAAAGAAATACAATGAATCTTGTTGCAGGGCTGGCTACATCTGTTTTCCCATGTTCCATAGGAAAGGCCTTATTATCCTATAAAAAGAATTCTTAGACTTTTCAGGTGAGAGGAGTCTTCACAACCACTCTGAAATCTCAAGAATGTTTATTTTATTTCTTATAGCAATAAAGCCAAAGCCAGCTTCTTTTCTTCTTTGGTACAATATTACTTCTTATATATGCTGTAATACATAAAGTGAGTTCACACATACTGTGTCAAAACACTTAAGTTTTATTCTTTTTTAACAGGACAATGGTACAAAGATGAGCATGGGAAGGAATTTAGAATTTTAAACACTCAAGTATGATTTGCTGATTCTGTCTTAAATGATTATAAAAATATTTTCCTACATTTGGATACTAGTTACTAACAATTACTTACAATAAAAATAGTTAAAAATTAAAATCAAGTACCTGGATATGAAAATACAGAGAAAGTGCAAGAATTACAACCTGCAGGTGCTACCACCCAACCCCAACTAAAGTGTTAAATAAATGTATGTCATGTTCCATTAATAGGAACAGACATATAAGAATATTATTGTCATTAGTATCTTCAAAAATGTCTTTTAATAATTACACTTTCCTACAATTTCCATATAAAGTTGGTACTTCAGTCTGAGAGCTTGCCAATAGTTTGATTAGCTGATGCCACATTTCAGAGTTAAAAGATTTATCGTTACAGACTGAGCAAAGTCATCCAAGGCTGATAATATATATGATATAATATAATCATATATGATATGATATAATCATATCCTGAGTTATAGAGGTCTTCCTTCTGGTGTGTGCTGGATTTATTTAATCATGTAATTTGCTCTATCTTTTTAATAACACTTGGAAGGCAAAGGAGAGCTGTTAAGTTTTGCCAGCCTTTAGGTTCCTTCATATTAGAAATATCTCATAAATCTGAAGGTTCACATAATTTTTTACTATTTTATACTTTATCATAAAATCTTTTTGATATCTTGCTTTACACCATGTGTAAAAATGATGGTTGCAGATATATTAGCAATATTCCATGAATATCTGTCTTTCTGAGGTTTATAGACATTTTGGAAAGAGGCTTTTAAATCTTCATTTTGAGACCAGTACGAAAATTTATATTGAATAATAATTTCTCATTGTGTTCCTGTGTTAGATTTTGTTAAGAGCATTTAAATAACAGTAAGCTCTCAGGTATTTCAAGAGAGGCAAATGACTGTAGGGAAAAAAAAAAAACAACAAAAAAACACCTGAAACCTATATTTTTATTGAAGAAATAATTTTATTAGTTGGGTATTCTACTTCAATAATTTTCCTCTGTTTGGGAGTTTGAAAAGTATTAAAATTCCTTCAAAGTTTGCCATGAATTTCCTTTCCTTTTCCATCATTTGTTTAGGTGAAAATATAGGTAGAGAAAAGAGAAAACAAAATGGTGGGGAAAAGAGGGATCAAAGACAGATTCTCCCAAATCACAAACCAAATATTTGTTATTTCTCTTTTGGTTTTAAATCTGAAATATGAAAATTAAAATGTAAGAAAAATTTTCAAAAAAATTTTTGAATTAGTGAATTTCACAGAGAGAAATATTAAAGGCAGAGAGGTTTTTCAGAAAGACATGGACAAATTAGAGAGATAAGCATTCACCAACCATATGGAGGTTAACAAGGGCAAGTGAAGGATTCTGCACCTGGGATTTGGCAACCCTGGATGTGTGCACAGACTGGGGAATGAGAGGGTGGAGAGAAGCACTGCAGAAAGAGACCTGGGAGTCCTGGTCACCGGCCAGTTTAATCTGAGCCAGCAGTGCCCTGGCAGCCAGGAGGGCCAACCCTGTCCTGGGGGCATCAGGCACAGCATCGCCAGCCGGGC
>VYZQ01048540.1:37925-65618 GCA_013400655.1 Mystacornis crossleyi | reverse complement strand
CATTCCTTCCTGGATCTCTCTGACTTTAATTTTTTTTTTTTTCTGTTAAAAAGTGCAGAGGGAAGAATAAAAGTTCATTGTCTTATGGTGTTTAATATTAGGTATGGGGAAGCTTTAAGAGGTGAATATGCAGTTACCACCTGAGAAACAACAAAGTTAAAATAAAACCTTTTACATTATTGATCAATATTTTGATCTATCAGTTTGCTTAACAGTCTTGCTGAGATATGAAAGACTTAAAAGATAGAAACTGTTGAAAGTGTTTTGAATTTTTCCTTTTCCAATGAGGGAAAGTTTAATATCAATATCTGTTTCTATGTGTATGTACACTGCTCTTGGGTTGTTTTATCAATNGCTAAAAAAAAAAAAACCCTAATCCTGGTATGGTCAGAGTCAGACCCTCTCACAACTTGAACAATACAAAACATACTTTTCCTTCATTCAGGCCAACTCTTCAAATTTAACCTTCCTGCCAAAAGACTGTCTCTTTCTTAGGCTGTTGATCTAAGCATCAGAACTGTGACCAAGACAAACTTCAGTTTTAAGACAGATATTTTCCTCCATGACTAAAGCACAAGAAAATAAATGTCAGTAAAATAAGCTCATTCTTAGTGAAAAATATAAAGAAAATGAAGACTACTTTTCATGCTGGGATATATGAAAATAAGGACTAGCTTTTGTTCTGTTCACTTCAGTGCTGTGAAAGAAGAAGAAAGAAAAGAAAGCTACAGGAATGTATAACATAGAAATACTGTGACAAAGAGGCTACTTTTTGTATTGTGGTACAAAAAGAAGGAATGCTCTTCTACAGAGTAGAGGTCCATTACAGATCTTAATACAACCAAAGGATAAATAAACTTATTAACTCTCATTAAGACACACAAAGCGACCGTCATTAAAAATGTCCTTCTAGGTGCAGACAGCATTTTGCCCATACTTATTTGGAAACAGTCCTGAGGCTCCAAGAGACAGTGCACACAATTTCAGTGTGTCCAAAACACCCTCTTCCCTTCTTGTCAGCAGCTGCTGGATTTATGTGTAGATCAGAGCACTCATTGGCTATTTCCTCTTTGCTCTGGACGGGAGTTTAGGCAAGATGTTATGAAAATTAATGAACACTGTCAATAGTGTGATTTTCTTGTCATAATATCCTTCTGAAAGATGTAACAGAATACACAGTGTTTGAAGAACTCCAAGAATTTCTTTAATAGGAGCAGACATAAGGACACAATTTTTTTTTTACTAGTCAAATGCTCAGGAATGTTTTGTTGTTTTGGTTTGTTTCTACCTTATAAGTTTTTGTATCAGAAATATAAAACCTGGAAAGAGGGTGAAAGCAGGTACAGTGTTCCTCTAGAAGAAATAAAAAATTGAGGCCATTTGGTAATACAAGAAAAATGAGACCTTGAATGAAAATGAGGAATAGTTTAATTTCAGTGAATAGATTAGCAGATACCACCTTGACTGGAAAAACTGGATGAGGGATTTGGCTTTAAAATGCCAGTGTATGACACCATTGATAGTGATAACAGCTACTCCTCACAGTGACAGATCAACAATTGGTTCTTAGGCACTTCCTGTAATTCACTGTAATTCAGATCTGTCAGCTACTAAAAACAACAAGAAAACCAGAAAGTTTAAACAAGGAAGAAAACCTTCAAGGAATTCAATGACAATATTTCCATTTTGGTATCTACACAGAAGCCCTCAGGATCCATCATATGCAGGTAGTTATATGTGTGCTTGATTAGAATGTGAAATTATAACATGTAAATTCTGTCTCTTACTCTGATATTTACTCACTAAGAAAGACCTTCCTGGCCCCATTGGTTGAGTCACTTCTGAGCTGCTCTGCAAAACAGTGAATCCCATCTGAAAGAGTGGGTATGGAGAGGCCATCGGTGCTCTTGGAGGAGCACAGTCTTGGTGACACAACTCTAGGGGTGGTGATGCTGTCAGGCAGAGCACAACGCGAAGTGCTTTTTACCAGATACCCTGGGAGACTTTGGTAGCTCTCACAGCTCCAGTAACCTGGATGTAAACACCTGCAGTCTAGTCCTGAGATTGCAAGAACACGAAAATTCAATCAGGCTGCCGTAATAGCTGAGCTTTCCTGTTTTAAGTACAGCCAAGATATTTGGATCCTAAAATCTAGACACCCAAGAGGTTTCAAAGATTCTGCAAAAGCAAAGTGGTTGAACAAAAAGGTCCCAAACCTCATCTGTCTTATTTTTACAACTGTCAAGATGTACTGACAATAAGAAGGAATATATTTCCTGGATGAAAATGGAGAGAAGGCTGCATTTTAAATAAATACAATAGCTTCACGTGGTGGATATTGTATACCAGATTAGTCAATGAATGTCAGATAATCTGAGGTGACAACACAAACTGATGTTTGCACCCAATTTCGCATTAAGAAATAAACACTATTTTCATAGAAATAGGTAATTATTATTATGCAATATATGTTCATTTTAATTCTGGTAATTTGTTGAAGGAATGCATGGCTATGACACAGTTGACTGCCTATAATTTCAGGATTAAAAAGGGCATTTTTAAATCTTAGAGAATTAGTTAAATTTGTTCAAAAAACCCCTACCCCAGCTACTATGAATTGGAGACATTTCAGCATGTGACATGCCTCTGGCACATTCAAATTTCTGTTTGACATTCTCCAGAGTACCATAACCTAATATGACTGACAAGCTCCACTCTAGAAAATGGAGCTTAAAATAAACCTATGTTTTATTAAGTGACACTATAGACAAAAGAGTTGATTGTATTTCACTCTATACAGTTCCTAAAACATAACTCAGTGAAGGCTGCTCCCTGTCAGGGTGTTGAGATCCCTGGTGCATGGTCCCTGAGGAACAAGAATGAGGCAACAATGTGTGCATTACTGTTAACAGTTGTATTAAGATGCTATGTTAAAGTTATTTTCATGTGTGGAAATCCCTTTGCTATTTATCTGAATAGTGCTGAGTTGTTAACGGTTTTAATTAAACAGTTCCCTGGTTCTTTTATTTTTTTAAGTGTTTTGCTAAAGAACTAGGGATTTTTCTTGGACAAACCCTGGTAAACTCCATTAGCAAAATGAACAGGAAAAAAATAATGAAATAAAATAATTTTATAATTTATATTAAAGTTCATGAATACCACTTCTCTTTAGTTACTGGGACTATTCATGAATCCAAGCTGCAAGATTATTTTCACTGAATCAGTGGCAAAGATCATTATTTTTATTGCGACTGGTTTACACTTATAATTTCTTTAAGACAGCAAAATAAAATTACTAGAAGATCTTAAATGTAAATATTCCCAAATATATCTGCTAAAAATATTAAAGAACCCTTTCTCAAAAATTCCTATTAATATTACAAGACCTCTAATACATTCATTTATGCAGCTTGTGTATATTTACATGCCGTGCAATACAATTTGTCTTCTTCTTTGTCTGCTTAAATTTCAACTCCCTTATATTTTCATGTATTTAAAGTATCAGAAAGGTCACAATGACTTTCCAAATATTTTATGAAATTGTTTTAGGGTCGCATTGACTTAACCAGAGGAACATCAGGAAGCTGGAGGAGTGGCCAGCAAGAACCGTAAAGTTCAATATCATCAGAGGTAAAGTCCTGCGCCGGGGGCCACCCTGTGCTGTGGTACAGTCTGTGAGCTGGCTGGCTCAGTGGCAAATCTGCAGAAAAGGGTGTGGGGACCTGGTGGATGGAGTCAGCAGTGTGCCCTGACAGCAGTAAAGTCTAAATATGTGGTGAGCTGAATTACCAATGGCATAGGCAGACAGACGGCTGGAGGACATGATTTTTCCCCTTTATTTTACACACAAGTGGTTGCACCTGAAAAAGTCCAGTTTGGTCCTCTCCTCCCTGAGTATGAAAAAGATGTTGAGAAACTGGAGAGTCCAGTAAAAGGCAAGAAAAGTGACGGGGGGAAGAAGCATTGGACATATGAGAAGCTGGTTCTTCTAAGTTTCCGGAGGATCATTTAAAAATAAAGGTCCTGTTGTGGAACCCTTGAACCTATTAGTACAGTTTAGTAGTATGAATCCTTGTTTTTCATTTCTGATGGCAGAAAGAACTGATTTCAAACACTTGAAGTGAAAAGATGTAAAGATGTTTTGAAGAATTGAAGAAAGTTGCAAAGTAAGATGGAGAGAATATGTTTCCTCCCATTACCTCAAAGAATCCCTTTTCATCAAAAGATATTGAATGTTTAAAGGCAGTAAATGACTAGTAAGAATAAAACTTTGCAATTCCCAAAGCAAGACTATAATGAGCACTTTTAAACACTTAGGGTTATTATGTAGCTGTCAAAGCTGCTATACTTTAAGATCAAAAGAAAAAAAAATAAAAAAGAGAGAGAAATGTTGTGCAATGAATAAAAGTATTATCAGACTCAGTGGGGTGAAAAAAATGCTCACAGGCAGTTTAAGACTTTCAGCACTGCAGACCAAGAATTTTGCTGTTCTAAAGAGCAAGAGCCTAGACAGGACTAAACTGTCTGAGTAAAGGGAGGGGTCAGTGCTAAAGAAGTGACCGGGAAATAATGCCATTATGAAACTGAAGGGATGGAGACTGAACTCTCTTTATGGACCAATTTTGGAGATAGCCTCAGGTGTACATTGTCCCCAGCAGCAGGAACCCTGTTTTCCAGGATGCCAGCACTGGCACAAGAGATCCTGGGAAACACAGTACTGTACACCTCTGTCAGTGTGCTGTCTTCTCACTGTTGTGTCTTTGGTACTGGCTGTGAGTAGATTTAATCCTGTGACTCACTAGGGGTATTTTAGATACTGAAATTCCTACACCTTATTTAAGAACTGATTAAAAAGGCTATATTAGAGGTCTCTGCATTCACTTCCAGTTTATATATGCAAGAACTGGCACACCCAGGTACATACTCAGGAGCACTAAACTAGGCTTGGATAATCCACAGGGAACTTTTGATGTTCCCTCTCACTTTGCATCTTGAAAAGGTAACATTTATTCAAGAGGTTTTGTTCTTGTCCATATCTGCATGAAGAGAGTAATGACAGTAGCCAGAGTTCTGTTACATTACCTGTCCTGTGAAATACATGTTGTACATATGGTCATTAGGGAACGCAGGGCCTCAGCCAGATCTAACAGTCTGTGATGCTGGAATTAATTTTCTTCTACACTTGTGCTGTGTGCAGCCCAGTGGAATTTTATACTGATACTTTCTCTCTGACCACCTAGTTTACCTCAGCTTCAGTTGCTGCCATGAATGTCATTTGAGCTCTACCTTGAAATAGATAAAAATCAGCATATCCATTCTGTTGGAAATCATCACATTAGAGAGTTTAGGGGGACAAAAAGAGGGACAAATATTTGTGAATTCGTTTAGCTGTAAGTTTTATCTGGACAACCATCGGCACTGTCTCTGGCTCTACTGCAACCACCCTGATTCTGTGTCCTTCCTTCATCATGCACTCATTCAGAACAAACTACATGAGGCCACTTGAAAGAAAACCTGGCATGACACACAGCTGGTCACTCATGAATGCTTTGTGAATGACAAATAGAAATAAAGCAGATGTTCGGGTTTGCCTGACTTTAAACCATGAAAGCTAATTAACTTACATGCCACTACACCATAGGTGCTGTGTTTGGCTAGAAAAACACTTGACAAATCTCCATTTATTGAAAACATGAAGGTCAAAAGAAAAAATTAGAGCATTCACCTTGTACTCAGGTGAATTAAACAAAAAAACCTGAACTACTAAAGGCGTTAATAAGGAAACTTTCTGTTTGTGAATGTTTCCAGTCTGAAAATGTTAGCTTCTGGGGATTTTTGAATGAAAAACACCTGGTAAGCCTAATTGACCCATGATCTTCTTTGACACTTGGAAAATGAATAGGCCTTTCTTACTGACTAATGAAGAAAGGGAAAACAAATGCTATTTTACTTTTGAGCAGGTGTATTTTCCAGGAGCTGAGCTACGTTCATCATCTCCTGTCACATACGAGGAAGTTTCCACATAGAGTAAAAGATTTTCAGTTCAGATTTTCACTCATTGAGTATTACCACACATCTGGCTTTAGAACTGATATCAAAATGCTTGTGTCGGGTTTTCAATTCTGCTGTAGGTGGGGAAATTTAAATATTTATTGAAGAGGATATATAGGATGTGTATACTAAGTAGGTAGGTGTGGAATAAAAATAGGCTGGAAGGTTTTATCTGGAAATCCACTACTTGCTTAGATTTGTGGGTTTACCTGAGATGCAGTGAAACACATCAAAGAAATAAATCAGTTTGAAATCACCTTAGAACTTAATTATCTCTGTTATTTATCTACTTTTAGCATCATGTGGGAGTCCCCGCCCACCATGGGGCCGCCCCCTCCCCCTGAGAGGATGGGACCCTGGTGGGGGGGCATGCGCTGGGCCAGGAGGCTCCTGCCATGGGTATCTCTGCTGTGTTATGCTAATGTACCGAGGTTCTGTGTCCCTGTTGGTCCCAAAGGTTTCCCCCACCTCTGTGATTCTAGCTTTACACTGGAGTTTTCCCACGAGTCTTTTCTCTGGCAGCTGGCGAGGCTGGGAGAAATAAACACCTATGAAACACCATACGCAAGGACCATTCCTTTCTTTTCCACGGGCAATAACTGTCTTCAGGAGAGTTGCTTCTGACAGCAACAGCATCAGACCCTATTTTTTACATAAAAATCCTCTGGTTAGGATACCCATGCAAAAAACCAAAAGAACATCAGCCTGGGACTTGGGAAGCTATAACTTCCCCTGTGGAGTTTGTCATAGCATCAGCTCTCAGACTTTCAAAAAAGCTAGGATTAGGACATTTCCTATCTGATCCTTAGAGGCTAAAAATTACCACAAACTGTGAGATTATGCTCCTTAAGAAAGGGAATAGACCTGGTGTCAAGGCCAGTTGCAGTTACTAAGGGATTGGTGGTGAGAAAATCTTAGGTTCTCTTTTTTAAACAGATATTGTAACCCAGAGTAGCAAGATGAGATGCACTGCCACCCTTTGCTGTAGAGCTTGGTAACCCTTGCCTAGTCTCTCCCTGACCCCAGATGTCTCCTTTCTTTCTGCATGAATGCCCCAACAGGGCTGCAGAGGCCCCATATAATGTGAGTTTTGACATCCTGGCCTCTAGGGGCAGCAGAGGTGAAAAGTCCAAGTGTACAAAAGAATCCAGGCTCCTCTACTCAAACTAAAAAATCTAAAACCCCTAAAACTGTCCCTTTTGACACCAGTTTTGAATCAAGCTTTCTCTTCTTCTTAACAACTCTCTTCTCACAATCCTGATGAACTTTCTCATGGAGCAGAAGCCTTCAAAGCCCTCCTGCCAAGAGCCTAAAATCTAGGTTTTTTGCTCCTTCATTCATGTTTCACACACCAGACTCAGGAGTATTGCACTGATAGCATGCACAGGGATAATATAAGTGGAGAATTTTGATAGAAAAACATTCAGGTTTTTAAACCTTGAATAAACGAAAGTGATGATATTTCTCAAAGTATAAGGGGTAATAGAACTTCAGGCTGTGAAATCTCTTAACAGAAATACAACATTTTTGATGCTGAGGCATTTAAGCAGGAAGGCAGGGATTTCACCTGCTTGGTCTCTATGTTATGTACCTACACACAGGTTCACAAAGTCACTAACTTCCATTAGGTTTAATTTAAACTGGGTGAAAGCTCCTGAGTGCTATTGAGAATATGAATCCCTAATTTTATTTAAAGTGAAGCTTAGACACTTCTGGATTCAAAGAATTAATGACTATAAATCTGGGCTGGGTTCCAAGATCCAGCAAGGTTGAAAAATTGATATATACTATTCCCTTTAGATTTCCATTCCCCAAAGGATGTTTTCTCTTGTTTGATGGAAACAGAATATTAAAGCTGTTATTTAAATTCATACTGTCAGTAAGTAATAATTTGGTGAAATAAAAATAGAGTGTATGTATCTCTATACAAGAACTGGTGCTCTGAAAAATATTGGGGCATCCTAAATAATCCTATATCTCATGAAGAGAAAAATACTGCTCATTATTCCACGTAAGATTTATTTTTTTTTTAATCCTCTTTTAGTTCTTTTTTGTCAAGAACTCAGAACATATGTATGTAAGTTTGTACATATTTACAGGAGCCAGAAGTGCATCCTTGGAGGAAAGAAGGCAAAGGGAAGCCTGGGCTGCATTAGGCAAAGCGCTGTCAGCAGGTTGAAGGAGTTGATGCTTCCCCACTACTCAGCCCTGGTGAAGTACACGTGGAGTGCTGCCTCCAGTTCTGGGCTCCTCAGTACAAGAGGCGGTAACTAAGGGCTGGAAAACCCCTCCTGCCAGGAAAAGCTGAGAGAGGTGGGGATGTTCAGCCTGGAGAAGAGAGGGCTCTGGGGTGATCTCATGGATGGATACAGAAGGGAGGGTGCAAAAAGTGGTACCCAGAGACAGGACCAGAGGCAATAGGCACAAACTGAAATACAGAGGGTTTTGTATGGACTTTCACTGTGAGGGTGACTGAGCAGGGGCACAAATTGCTGAAGAGGTGATGGAATCTCCATCCTTGGAGGTACTCTTGGAGGTAATCAAAAGGCATCCGGACATGATCTTGATCAAATGGCTGTGGGAGGCCCTGCTTGAGAAAGAGGACTGTAAAGGACAATTGTCATTCCAACTCCAATCTTTTGTTTTTATGTGGTAAATATATATATGGGGGAGGGGGTGTGTACTTGTGTGTATATATGCACAGACATGATTAACATAAACAAGCATATAACTAAGTGAAAATATGTATGTGTATATAAATTTGCATCTCAGACATATCTATATTGTAGATATAGGCTTACAGTAGTACATATTTATAGATTCACATTATATGCATTGTTCCTATCTATCTATTGCATCTATCTATCTATCTATCTATCTATCTATCTATCTATCTATCTATCTAAACTATACTATTTTCTCCCATTTACATTTTGGACTGGAGAGCAGTTTTCCAAGGGAATTATAATAAAAAGATGCAAACTGTATACAGTTGGTTGAGGTCTATTTGTATTCAATATGCATATACTAAATATTGAGCAATTATAAACCATGCCCATATTTCAAGCAGAAATACATATTCTAGCCAAGCAAATGAATAAAGAAGTAGAATATTATGAATATGTCACAGATAGCAGCCGTGTCTTGTATTTGTTGCCATTTCTGTCTATGAAGCAGTTGCCTGGGAGATACCACTCTGACAGTGTGAGCCCTTTCATATTTTCATGGACAAATATCTGCAAATCACCTTTCTTGAGTGTGTTTGTCCTTTCTTTTCCATCCCCTGCATAATGGCCTGAACCTTTTCACATGACGGTCCCTGACTCAGTTGTGCAGAGTTTGATCTGCTTTCATACACACTACCCAGAAAAACTGTTTCTCCACTTAACTATTTAGAAATTTGAAATTAATTTTTTGTTGCTCTATTGAGAAAAATGCCATCCTGTGAAATTTAATTTTTTTTTTCCCACAGGGATAATATTAGCCACTAGTGACAATTCTAGCGAAATATGTTTGTCTTTCTAATTGTTCATCTCAAAATTAACAGAATAGTCTTTGGTATTTAGAAAGAAATCAGTTTTATTGGATTTTCTATCCTTCTCTAAAGAAAGGAAAAGGACCAAATATAAACGAGAAAGTCTATTTTTGATTGACTCCATCTACATTCTGGCTAGATAACTTCAGTGAATTCTTTTTGAAGCATACACTTTATCTGATTCAGGGCTATTGTGAAGGACCTCATTTCCAGCCCTTGTAATGAGGTACCTACTTTGCTATGTCTGGCATTTGATTTGCTCATTCCTTTCACCTGTTAATAAATATTCAGAGAAATGCTTCACTGAAAGGAAGAGGGCCTTTGACTTAAATAAAAAGATTTAGTCCATTTTCTAAGAGAAAACTTGTATTTATACTGAATGGATTGATAAAGACATACAACAATGTTAGTTTAATGTAGTCATTTATTTCAAAACAGCCATTCATTCATTCAATAGACATCACTGTATTCATCTGCCCCTAACTCAGAAATTAACTGCAGGTTTAACAAGTACCCATTTTTCAGAAAAACTCCCATTTATTCAAAGTTTATGCATTATTAATGAGTTTTCTTTTTGGAGATCTCCTGTCCAATCTCTTGTCACAGAGCGTTGTCATACTTTAAATTGCAAGTTTACTTTTATCGATTTCCCACTCAAAACAGCTCAAACGGAAGCAGCAAAGGAAATAAAGCTAGTATAATGAAACCTAGCTAATGTAATGAAATCCAGCCTTATTTCAAACATAAAAGTCAAAAATGGCAAGCCTATGGATAGCCAGTCCCTTTTGCATGGAAAAAAATAATTAGAAAAATATCTGGTGTTGTACATAGCTCTTAATTTTATTTCATGTACATTTTTAAATGAACTATTAAAAATTTTTTAGGTTTATGTAATGTGATATCTTATTCAGGATCTCCACAATCATCCTACCACACCCCAGGACTATATGAAGTTCATCTTAAGAAATATAATTGTTTTTGTACTCGGGGTTGTGGGTGGTAAGTATTAGCAATACTATTCAGGATGGGTCTTCTCCTTGCCAGAGTACAACATACAAAACTGTAAAATGTTGAACTTTTCAGACTGCTTCTATCTTTTGTTAACTGATGAATAGTGTGTTTTCCTGTACATCTTCATTTCACAAAAAAAAAATGTGTCTGGAAGTGCTGATGACTTCAGCAGAGATGATGTTTACCTATTACTTTCTTAAATACTCTTTTTGATTATTTAATTACTTTTTTTTTTTTCACAGATTGCATTTGGCTGTCAGGATCATTTACTTCTAATAAAGGTTAAGCCAGTTAAATAGTTTGTCAGATAGAGAAATTACACCTATTCATTTTGTCCAGTGAGATTTTTTTGGTGGCCTTTTGTACTGATATTCGGGGAGTTTATGAAAGATGTTATTACTTGATTCTTTGATTGATTGGTATAGAGTAAATATACATGCAGAGAATGAGATGAAGGACATGATGTGCCTAAGGCTGGGGAACAGCAAATGTAGGAGTGCAGGAAAGAATGTCAAATTTTATGAAGGACTAAGATGAAAAAATTCAGGGAATATGACCAGTATCTTAAAGTAAATGAGGTAGAAACCTCATTTTAAATCACATTTCTTTGAGAACTGCATGCCACATTATTTCTAAGGTTTTGTCACTAAAAAACCAAACCTCTGGAATTCTATGACCTCTTCCCTAAGAACTTAACTAAGAAACAAATCAGGTATTTAGATTTGCTCTTTAATTAATCCTCAGAATTTTGGTCAAAATTTTAGATACGAGTATGGCATGGATTTAGTCTGTCCAAATTAGGCACCTTATAAATGAGATTTTAATATACCTTTCCCTTTCTTTAGTCCCTCAACAAGTGCAGCAAGGGCAGAAAGATGTGGAAGTATCCTCAGCTGTGTATTCTCAGCTGTAAAAGAAATTTCCATCATCCATAAAGGAGGATGCTACTTTACTTGTCTTGAGCCTATTGTTCTTCACCTTACTAGCTCTTTAATAATTTTAGGTTACCCAGTCAAAGTAAGCAATTACTTCTGTTTTAAAAGCAGCAGGGCTCACATTTAGTATTGTTTATACAATTTTCAATTGGTGAATTTTCCATAACTTCTATATTTCCTATTTAACTGTAAATGATGCATAGAAAATTATATGGGTCTGTTTTTGCAGGAAAATGATGAATTTATAAGCTGATGAGTTGCAAAATAAATTTTATTACATTTTCAATCATTTCAAAGTTCTAGTTGCCCGCCAGCTGAAGTACTGACAGGTCCATCAAAAAGCACACCTGGGCCAGATTCATAAAATATTTTTGTGCTGAACCGCATAATGGCCAGAATATAGGTATCTAAGCCAAAATCAGGAGGCTAAAAAATCATCTTCCAGAATTTAACTTAAGCCAACTGAGGTTCACTTGCTCTTGAATGCTCTGGAGATTGAAGAAGGGAGGCAAACAATAAGAGGAAGATGGAAATTCACTGATCAATCCTCTAAATGTATCTCGATCTTGTCTGCAAAAAGCTGAAAGTTGAGAAGTATGAAGCGCCTTAACATGGAATAATTCCACCCATCACGAAAGCAGAAAATTTGGCAAATATATTTACTTACACTAAGGCACAGTGTAAGCACTACTAAATGACTTGGTTTGCTCTTGCTCATGATACTTCTTGTTCATGACACTTTTGAACTCAGCCCTCAGCAAAGCTGTCTGTTAGGGTGACAGGGAAGAACTGCATTATTTTAAAGGACGTCTAAAGTTTCAGAGGTCTCTAATTCACTTGTATGATGAATGGATCCAACTCTGGGATCTGAGTCTGGTAGGACGGAAGAGAAATCTGCGACCATGTTGCAGAAGATTAGCTTAATCTATTGGTGTGGAGGTCACCCCCTGGGGGGATGGGCCGGGAGTAGGAGCATGGGTCGGATTACACACGGCTTCCAGGCTCCCTGATGCTGTTGTACCTAAATCCTCTTCCTCACAGGTCATTTCAAATGTAACCCCACCCTGGTAATGCTGTACTTAGGTGGGTGTTCACATGATTCTCAGTCAGTCTGTGCTAGGCCCAGCCATGAGGCTGTGAGAAAATAAAGAACATCTATGAACATCTATCAAGATTATTGTTCCTGATTCTTTCTACGGGCCAAAGCTGTCTGCCAGGGAAGGTTGTGGCGACCCCACCGCAACATATTGGCCCATACCAGGTGAAGCAAGTGGACAATTCTAATAAACCAGGCTTGAATCTCTAGTCACCTTTGGTGCATCCACAGATTTACTCTTCATGAGAGACAAGAGTTGGTGAGAGTAACACAACAATTGAGAATCCAGTAACATGTGCTGTGTTCTCTTGGAACACAGTGTGTGACGTAAGTTACGGCATTATTTGTGCTAGTTTCTCTGAAGGCCTTTCCTGAATGAATTCTGTTCAATTAACTGGTCATTCATGAATTAGGTATCACTTTGTTTTCATCTGGCTGTGCTTTCTTTTCAGTGAGTCACCATTCATGGGTGAAATACCTGCTCAAAAGGAAACATCAGAGTAACTACAGTGTCAGTCTGTACCACGAACTAATTTTTGTGTGCATTCTTGTCATTTATACCAGACGTGAGACTATCATTCAGTTGCATATTGGAAGATGTTAAGAAGGAAACATACAAGATTGTTTGAACAACAACAAAAAAAAAAGTTTCTTTTTTGTTTGCTAGCTGTAATCAGATCATCAATTTTTAAATTCAGAATTTTCCTTTTTCTGTTGTTGGTAGAAGATAAATCTTGATCAGGGAAGGAAAGCATCTTTTTATAACAAGAAGTTAATTAAGGTACTAATCCAGTTCAAGTGCAAACAACAGGACAAAATCATGTTCTGAAAGAGAATAAAGTAATTTGATAGTGTATCTCAGGAAGAAAGCGAAAAAGTATTGTAATACAAAATTAAACACTTGTCAAGGCACAGCATATACACAAGACAACTAATTCACTGTCCATTTCAGACTGATATTTGAGACACTTTTTGCATGAATTTTTTTCTTACTTTCTGGATTGGATTGCATCCATGCTCAGTTTATCATCATGACCTCTGCTGAAAGGTTTGTAGTATTTGATGGATGTGATGGGGAACATTTCCTATTACTTATTTTCTCAGATTAGGGAAACAGGTGTGGAAATGGGTCATTAAAACAAGTAATATTGCTCATAACCATTTCAAGAGATCTATGAAACATGCAGCGCAGCTTCCCATGGCAGGAAGGTTGCAACTAAATAGTCCTTGAGATCCCTTCCAAACCAAACAATCGTGTGATTCTGTGACTCTTAAATAATGGAAGACACTTTTATTGCTCCTTGTTTCATAATGTTTTGGAATATTTTCATACTACATGACAAAAGGATGACAAAACAATTCTGATCAGTGCTTGTACAAACAGATAATAACATTTTGATTACTTGGGTATTAAAGCTGCATTTATATTTGTAGTTGCTTTAGACACAGTATCTTGGCACTGTATGAGCATTTCAGTGTAATAGCAAAGTGCTCATGAAGCGTTTCAGTTATAATTCTCTGATTCTGCTACTGATGATACTGTTCCCGTTTGTGTTCAATTGTTTCCTCATATCCTCTTTTCTTTAGAAGGAAATGTTGCTTTTAAACCTGTTGTTCTTTGATCAATTAAAGAAGGATGTCGATAGCTTCTTTTCTCCCTTCTCAGTTATTTTAAATTGAAATGGAAGGCAGAGGGTGTTGACATTATTGGGTTTTTGTTTGAGTTTGACTGCCTCCATTGTGAATGAGTGCTAAAGGTCCTCGTATGAGCCTTCATGCGCTGCAGCTCTGCAGAGAATGTGTGCCCAGGCCACGTAGGAACAGGCAATGCTCATCCTGCATTGGTCACTGTTGTAGTGCCCCAGCTTGGGAGCAAGCTGGGGAATGGCAAAAAGAAGTTAGAAGGTTCTCCTGCTACAGTTTAAGTTGTTCCCCTGAGTTCTGTATTAGCCCACTTCATAATTATAAGTTGTATCCCTGTACCCCAGTTACTGTGGTTACTCCTTCCCTTGGGTTCCGTTCCTCTCCCTAAGTTGGCCAAACCCCTTTCCCCGCCTCCCAGGCAGAGACTCCTTGTCCCTCTTCACCATTCCGCCGCCCTTTGGGCAGAGAGTCCCTGTCAATCCCTCCAAGGCACACCTTTCCTTCTGGAAAGTTCTCCCTTACTCGATGTGCCATTGGGCTGTATCCCTTAATCCCTCCCCTGTGATCTCCCCGTTGGTTATTACCCTATCAATCTCCTTCAAATCCACCCCTTTACTCCCTTCTCATTGGCTCCTGAGCTCGCTCTCCTCCTGAACAAGAATCCCTGTGAAGACTGAGCTGCCAGTTTTTCGGCCCTGGCCCATTTGGAGCAATAAGGCTCTGGGCGTCCACATGAGAGACCTGTCCTTTCTTCTTCACCCCTGTGGACACACGGTGTCACCGGGCAGCAGCCTGCCACCTGAGAGGACACTGCAGAGTCCTCTCTGCTGTACAGACCACCAAGACGTCTCCAGTAGTACACCGTGGGCCTCGGGCAGCCCTGCACCACAGCGTCTACAGGTCACTGTCCATGTTGTTGTCTATTTCTGATTACCTCTATTTCTGTATTTCATTGGACTCATCTTTCTTTCTTCTCATACTTCTTGTTTTTCAGCTACATTTTGTTTGTAAGCACTCTGGGATATGAAGCTTTCTGTTTTCTTTCTAAAGCATCCCTATAAAACAACAGAAATACAAAGAAAGGCAGAGATTATGCAGATATATTATGCGGATATTCTTTCTGGCCATTTTTTTCTGGGAAATCAGTCAAAACTTCCTCTCCATTACCTAGTCTGCATTCTGCTAAACCAAGACAATTTTTCCCACATTTCTGTATTCTTAATTCTACCAGTTTTAAAAAACTGAGGAATTCCTGATGATCAAATTGCGTCCTCCATTTCCTTGCAGGTATGAGGAACCAAGCTATGTTTTTGTCATCTAATTAGAGTGTTGCTGTAAGTCTCTCACTAATACTATTGTTTGCCACATTTGCAATGACTAAGATATTTTCCATATTTAAGGTTAGATCCCCATTTTCCCCATTCTTTCTGTCTCTTTTCAGCTCTTCCTTGTATAATGCCAACTTGTGCCAATTTGCAGCACACAGGCATCAAATACAGGATTAAAGGTATTGGAAGGCGTATGTTTTTCTTGGTTAAATTTAGAACTATGGGAAGGCAATCACAGTCCTTTCATGGCTAAAAATGAAAAAAAAATTCTTTAACTAGAGAAAAAAAACCTCCTGTAGCCAAGGAGAGCTACCATGAATTATCCCATGTACTCTCTCTACTCCTTTGTAGTGGAGCAATATTTTTCTTAATTTTAATTATGTTTACTTAGAAAGAAAAGTAAGAAAGGTTTTCTTGAAGTAATAATTTGTTCCAAGGAAATCAGCTGTGAACAGGGAAAGTTTTTACTTGATAAATAACTCTTAGTCACTACCCAGTGATAATACCCAATGGCCGAAAAAGCCATTCACAGCTAACTGCTAAGGAGGAGCTAAAAACCCCATTCTTTTAGGCAACATTTATCTAAATATTGAGGTTGTTCTAGGAAATTCAGGAGGAGCTGAACTGTATAAAGAAATTAATTTATAAAATAATTCATAACCGTGTCTTCATCAATATAATATTTTCTGTATATTACTTAGGCAGTGGTGGAATGCCATTTCACTGTTTCTGCCTGTAAAAACATAAAAGCTCTTACTGTAAAAACAATCCTGGCATCTCATTTGAAAATTTACATTTTTAAAATTTCCTATTGTGTAAAACCAGTATTATATTCCATTTTCTTCAAGAAATTATATTTATGGTTATAAAAGCAAAGCCTGCATAATAAGGAATAACAAAGTTTGTGGATTTTAATTTAAAATTACTGTAATGTAGAGAAACACAGAATTATATATGAAATAGGGTTATGAATTACCAATTTTGTCTCATTGGTTTTTTGGTCTTAAGTCTCTGAATATTTCTTACAGCTGAAGATGTCAGAGTTCTTCTCGGGACATGTGGAATGACAAATATTCACAGATCTGCAGGCTTTCCTGAAGGTGGCTCCATTTGATAAAGGTTAAATTAGGCAATCCAGGATCAGATAAGCCCCAAATTCTTATCAGAGTAATTGGTTAGAGGAGGAAAAACCAGAATTAACTGTTCAGATAACAGGTATGAATAACGTCGTAAGAATTTCCGTAGAATGTTTCTGGGATTTAACCAACGTGTTCTTGAAATTTATCAACGGCTCAAATACTCCACAAAAAAGGGAGAAAAGAGTCTTTGTCTATTTACAGTGCATGTCTCAGTCTGAATTCTGAACTAAGGACTCTCTTAACCAGTCATTTTCCTTTCTTTTTAATTCTGGCTACTGAAAAATACAGGTTGATTTGACTGTATCTCATTCACACATAGTTGTTTCCAGCCTCAGTGAAATAGAGAACAAAGCATGTTCAGAAGAACACTTGGTTATTTTAGGATAGTTCTCAATTCTGCCTCAAATTTCTTCAGCTCAGGATGCAGATGAAAAGATAAAATGTACAAAGCTTCATTTCAAAAGAAATTCTGAAATAGAAAATGGAAGAGGAAATTAACTTTCAGTGTACTTTAGAAGAACTATAGCTTCAAAAAATTTCAAACCCAGGGAATATGATTATATTCATCTGCGAATTAGAAAAAAACAACAAACAAACAAAGAAAAAAGGAGAAGTGACATAACATTTTTAGTTAACTTCCAGGTTACTAGCAGATAGCAACTTCCATCTCTATTACCAAATAATTTTTGAACACTGAGGTTTTCTGTTATTTTCTAATGGTTCAGTGACAATGGATGCATAATGGAAAAAAATGACATTTTTCCATTGCAGAGGATAAACATTTAAAAGTCTAGAGAGGCCTAAGATATGTATTCAAGGTGTTCTGAAAATCTGTAGAGTTCTACAGGGTTACTTGAATCTGGACTAGCATTTGTCTCACAGCTCAGGTACAGCATCTTCAAAACAGAGTGCATAAATTAAATATTTTCTGACTGATATATTTTTAGAAAAAGGCTTTAAACCTGCTTTGAGTACTTCAACATTGTTCAAAGTATCATATGCAATATTTATATATGTTCTAACTTCCCATCAGCAAGAAATGTCCTGTACATCTTTCCCAAATCACCTTTCTTAGAGTTCGGTCATAAATGAATGCTGACACTTTAACCAACCAGTTAAACTTGTATGTGCAGAATGTTTGCCTATGGAAAAGTGTTGGTCACCAGGAGTTAAGACAAAATGAAAAAAACAATAGCAGTGTTCATTGTAGATGGCTAAACAAATTAACAGGAAAACAAAATCATAGTTTCATCTACAGCAAGGGGCCAGAAAAGAACTTTCTCTGCCCTTCCAAGGACTGTCAAATTGTTTGATGTTGGCTTCATTCTTGTAAATATTAAAGTAAATACTAAATGCTGGCTATTTATACCTTCACTTATGCATATACATTGGAATCCAGTATTTAATGCATTGAACACTAAATGGTATTTTAGCTTTCAAATTGATGCTGCATAAAATTCATGGGAAAATATCACAACATTTCACCAGAAAATGAATCAGTATTTCAGTATGAAGTCCTTTAGAAAAAAATACCTTTAAAGATTTTTCTGCCTTGAGCTGAAATAGAGTATGAATGCTACAGGCATATGAGTAGTTATTTAAGTTAAATAACAATGAATTTTATAGAGCGAAGAAAAGCATTTTGGTTTCTGGTTTTCAAAACATAGGGAATAGAGTCCCAAATATAAGAATCTTATCCTGCACTCATGAAAGATTCCTTAGAATTCAGTAAGGAAGGAAGCGACATGGGTGGGGTGAAGAGATGAAAACTGGAAATTACAGTGTACAATCACAGAAATACTCACTTTTTAGCTTTTGGCAAAGCAAGGTAAGAAATAAGGGAAAGAAAAAAGGTAGCAGCCTTTCCGTGGCACAGAAAATTTGGAAAGGCTGGTACTTCTAACAGTTTTTTGTGATTTATTTTTAAGAAATCTTAGAAAATTCATATTCCACACCTCTCACCTATGTAAGGATTTAGATAAGCTTGGAAAAATGCACATGCTAACTTCTGAACCTGAAGACAGTTTTCTTCTTCTTTGTGTTGGAAAGTTAAAATATGAATGTAAAAAATCATTGTGACTTGATGGAAGTTCAAGGCTGTGCTTGACCTGCAACACAGCGGATGCTCTTTATATATACTTTTATAAAAATAATATACTTACTATTTTTAAGTTTTAGGGGGGTGGGGGGTTGTGATTTGTTTATTTGCTTGTTTTAAATAAGAAACAGAAGTTAAGTATTTAAGTAGTTTAGTGTCTTTTTGTGATTGTTTTGTTTAGAAAAACAGCATTTGAAATGTTTCCTGTTCTCCAAATGAATTATGTGACTCTGAAGAAAAATGCATACTTTTTAAGGCTAAATAAATAATGACAACTTAAAAAAATATTTTTGGCAAAGATGTATTGAGCTAACTGGCTTCATGTAAATTCTATCTAATGAACACGTGTGGTTTATAGAAAGGAAATTTCTACTTTAATGGTTCACTAACTTGCATTTAGGGGGGAAAACAGTCTGAATGGATACAGATAAGCTTTTTATATGGAATAAAAAAAAAGGTTGCGCAATAGTTTTTAATACTTAAATTATTTTCTCCTTATACCAGGTTATGGTAAACTCCAGCAGAATTAAAAATTGACAAAGAATTTTGATTTTAAAACATTTATATAAACAGGTATCTCTATCAAAATCAACTTATTTGGAAAGAAACTACTGAACAATTTTTTCAAAGTAATTTAATGGGCAAAATAAAATTCAAATGAACATAAATTTTCCATAATTTTAATTTTGACTTCCACTTTCCTTTCAAGTTTTTGGTCTTTGCTCCACTTTTTCTTTTTTTTTTTTTTTCCTTCATTCTACTGTGGAAAAAGAAGAAAATATCAAAAGGAAAGTGCAAAAGGGCTTTTATTTTTCAAAAAGAAACAAAAAATTGTCTATCTTTTTTAAAAATTAATTTTAAAAGTCTCAATTTTTGATTTGCATACAGGTTTGGAAAGAAAAGTTTCCTTCTGTCTGTGAAAAACTATCTGGAATATAAGTAAAAAATTGATTTTCAAATTTCAGTACTAACCTTGGAAGAGTAAAGTAATTAAAATAATTTTTTCTCTTCTTCCTCTGGATGTGTTTTTTGCACTTATACCCTTTTGATAGTGTTTTAACTGCATTGAAGATAATTTTGCAATTCAGAAATAAATATTTTGATTTTCTTTCCAAAAGTGGGAGCAGGAGACTCCTTTTTTCCCTTTCTCTTCACTGGATTACAAGAAAATACAAGGATTTAAAATTATTCATATAGCGATAACAACGGACATAACATATTTAAGAATTTTACCAAATTTGGGAGATTACAAAGGAACAATAATTGGTAGCTGTTGCATAGCCACAAAAAGGAATGTAATATTAATGGACACAATTCTCCTACTCTTATAAATAAGTATTTTATGCCATGTCATCATTTGCAAGATTGCTTTAAGCAGCAGGTTTTTTAATGAATTTCTGCCTTTCATGGTCTATAGAAGGTAGAAACTAGGGACCATCTTGTTTGGTCAGGTGAGTTAATGCAGTTTATTTTTGAGGTCGTGAAGGCAGTAACAAATCCACCATGAGGTCAGGAAGTACAACAAAGTCATGCTTGAATGAAATGTCTTCCTTACAGAGATACAGCTAAACATACCTGGAAGTTATTTTATGAAATAATCACATTCTTTCAAATTAAGAAGATTAATATTATCACTAATTTTTCTTAACAGATGAATGTGAGCATCCTCACTAAGTTCCTGCCTTAGCCAAATCACTCAAGGATCCCAGCTAAGGTGGGGCATGCTAAGAAAACATACTAAGCATTTGAATTTTAAAGGGTTTCATTTTCCTGCCTGGGTGTGAGAAGCAGCTGACCGTGCTCTTGCACCCAGCTCCGTTCACATACTCCTCTGCAAGCAAATGCTCACAAATGGGCTGTCTGGGTTGACATGGGACACAGGTGGACACAGGTTTGATGCAAAGTCACAGCATCTGTGGCATTAGTTTGCAGCTGAGAACCCTACAGCAGTACAAGCTGTACCACCACCCCCAGTGCAGCTCGGAGCCAGCTCCTGCCTGCCCAGGAGGTAGCACAGGCACACCCGGCTTTGATTACCACTATATTCGTTATATTCGTTATATTCATTTAGTTCTGGAAGTCTGAAATTATTCTGGCCTCCTAAGAAAAAATAATAAAACACAGGTTCTTCAGAAAGAATATCAGCTTTATAGTTTCAAGATTGTGGATGAGAACAATCTAAGATCACCTGAAATCTACATGAGCTTTTACTCCAAATCATTTGAGCAGAGAACTTTAAATAAAATCTCCATTCTAATTAGAAGAAAATATAATCATCAATGTTGTGGTAAACAAAGCTGACAATATCAGTGTGGTAATTATTTTAAAAAATAAATAAAACATGTTCTGTCATGCTTGACAAATTGAATTGCTGGATGATTTTTATATGCAGGGGTTGCAGACTTTTAGTAGTAATCAAACTAATGGTTTGTCCTTGCCACTTAGCAGGGTTCATTTTGTGTAGTGAAAACACAAGGTAAGCTTAGTACTGGCATTTGTTTCAGAATACTGATGATGTCGATACCCTTCCTACCCAGAAGGACGAGACTGGAAAATTTTTATTTGGTCACCATTCCCTATTCAAAAGATACTCAGAAACTGAAAAGAAGGTAGAGATATTTGGCCCTGTCTTACTTATCAGTGTAAATTTTGAATTCCTTTTTTGATTTTATATCCTTTTCATATATCAATGGGGGAAAAGGAAAATGAGTGCTCTATTCCATGTGATGAGCACTGGGCTTTGAGAGGAATGCATGGAAAATCATTTATTAATTAGTTTCATCTCACTCAAGCTTGTAAGTCCCTAAAGGAGTTTACCCAAAGGCTGAAGTAAGTATGCTTTAAGTCTGATTTCTTTTTTTTTTTCCTAACCTGGAACAGAAGACAAGATTCTTTTGGTTGATTTCTTTCTCCCTATGTTTTTCCTGATCTGATACAGATTGCTTTTCCTGCTCCTCTATGCTCTCTCCAAATGCACACTGCGTTCAAAAGCACTAACCACTCCTGTCACTTCAGTGCTGGGAAAAGGTCTTCTCTTGGCTATACAAATCAGCTCAAAGCTACCGAAATGAAAGTGGAGGTTATTGTTCTTTCATATCATGACATATTTGCTATTCTTATTTCTTTGTCTTACAATATTAATTTCAGCAAGCACACCACTGTGATTTAAAACACTTTTCTCTGAGCTATGAGTGGCTTTGATTTAAGGGCTTTTCTTCATTTATAAGGAACAGCTGTGTCTTTGACTTCAAAATTTTTCATCTTGCTGTAAATAGATTCTTATTTTTAAAATACTACCCCTTCCCTTTCTTTTCCCCATTTGCTGCTGCTCTTTCAGGGAGAAGAATAAAAAGGAAGGAAAGATGTGATGTCTTGGCCTGCCAGCGCTTACAGATTCAGGGTCAAGGAAAGATGCTGTATTCACTGCAGCTTACATTTTGCCTTTTCTGCAGACCAATAGGGAAATCTTTGTTTGGTCACCAGCAGGTACAACATCTGCTGAAATGTTCCCATGGAGACAAGGCAGAGCTGAGCACAGCACTGAAGATGCACCTTACAGCCCTTCCATGGGGTCTGTGGTTACGTGTATAGCTGGTGGAATGCACAGAAAAAGCATCTCCCTTCTTTAGAAACCACATTTTGCTAGGAGTCAAATGCTCATTTCCTAAAGAAACCTTAAAATGCTCTAAACTACATAAAGGAGGAACAACCAAACCAGTGTATAAACATTTCACACAAATTTCACAGTATTCCAGTGATGCTTGCAGAAACTTGAAAGCTCTATATAGTCGAGATCCCTTTTTTTTTTTGTTTGTGATTTATTTGTGTTTTAGATTTGATTCTAGATCTGAAATCAAACAAATAACTGTCTTCTTTAGCATGAGATGACTTGGACCCAAAGAAATACTAATTGAGATGCAGGTATTCAGTTTGCTGCTTGGTTGTGGTATTTGAACCATGTTTCATTCCACAGCACTTGCTGGAACAAGCCGATCCTAGGAGAAAGACATTGGCATTAAACCTTAGGCTGTGCTTCCTATACCACAGGTAGGCAAAATAAAAAGTGACTTTTTATGAATGTGGGAAAGTACCGACCATGGGATTCACTGAAATCAGTGATAAACTTATAGCTTGGTTTTTTAAGGTATGTTTTTGGAAAAAAACCCAAGAAAATACTAGTACTGCTATAGAAAATACTGATAAAAATTATTTTTCAATAGTTCAGTCTTTTCTAGCCACCATCACTGAAATGAACTAAAACTGAAAATGCCAACAGAGGGATAAAATGATTTTGGAAAAATGCTATAATACTGAATGAGTTTGGTTAGTTTAATTTGGTGAAGCAAAGTTAAAGATGCGATATATTGATTCTTTATAATTAAAAACTTCAATAATTTAAAGTAATTTTGAAACTACAAGCATTTGTGGGACTTAATTCTACTTAGTGACATTAAAAAACTTTGCAGTGACATTACAGGCATTCGGCTGCTTATCTAGCTCAATGTGTTAAACCAATTATCGGATACGAGGTCCAGAGGAATTTTTTTCTCCAAATTAGGAAGAATTTCTGCAGAGACAAAGTTTACTTTTTTTGTAGCCTGGATAATCATCATCATCATCGTCTCGGAATTTTACTGACAAAGGTCCAGGAATCTGGTAGGCAGAAAATGCTCTCACTTCCTCCTGTTTTCTTCCTGAGGTATGTCAGTGTGTTTCGGTGCGCCAGGAAGCATTTCCTGGCCCTTGGTGTTGGCAGGTATGTGGGGCGGTGCTGTGAGTTGCCCCTGACCCAGCTGCTGTTTGTGTGTTAGCGCAGAGGCAGGGCCTGCATGCGGTGACTCAGTGGCTCTTGCGGTGCCCTGTCACTGTGCCCTGCTGGATGGGGGATCGCTGTGAATGTGAAAACAAAACTCACGTACACAGCAGCCTGTTGGGTCGCATTTAACTGAAAATACTATCTCCATCCAGAGTTGCTTGTGCTGTGGGTCACAGAAATTGTCTTCTCTGGAATGTTTCCAAGGAGAATTGAATTCAGTCTGGTGCAAAACAAGGGGAACTCCAAGGCACTGACTTTTTGCAGGTGATGCTCTCCCCTTTGAGGTCACACAAGCTACCATGCTTGAATTCAAGGAGTTCTGGAAATAAAGGAACCATGAGAACCGTGAGCCTGTGAGAAATTCCAGGTTTGATGACTGTCCTAACATTTACTAACTGTTTTTCCCCCACCCCAAAAAACCATAGTTTGCTGGAGCAGCACTTTCACTTGCAGTTGAAAACATCAAGATTTCTCATCCATCATGCTCTTGTCTCATGTAGTATTTGCAGAAAACTGTATTGCAGCTACTTAGGCTTCAGTTGTAAAGACCCTATTGTGGGTCTAAATATATGGTCTATTTGCTGCACCTTGACATTTCCCAAAAGTGTGAAAGGTTGTGACTTATTAAAGAAGTCTGTGTTATATGAATTGGAGAGTCATTCTGCTGCAGAAGAGGCTCTTAAAATCAGAGATAGCTCGATACAGCCTGGCAGATATGTGAAATCCATGCTGCAGTCAGAGATGTACCTGGGGGTCAGCGTATCCTGATCCAAGTGCCGTAGAACGATTTGATCTTTATCTTTGCAAGTCAACACATCTGAGTCTGTTCCATCAGACTTAAAGAGCCACTCAGTCTGACATGAAGATGAAGATGGACAAACAGATTACAGGAGTCATTTTGACCCAAGATGTCATTCTGAGACTTGTGTAGGTACTATAACACATTAACTGATGATGTCTCTGTACAAAGTGGTTATAGCCCTGTTTACTTGTTCTCAGATTGGTGAGCCCTGTGGGCACCAGTCTGCATTAGACATACAGCTGAGCAGAGGAGGACATTCAGAACTATTTCTCTAGAGATGAAGACAGAAATAGGTGGGACAATATCACAGCAAAGGTTATCTTCAATCACTTGTAGGAGATTAAAATATCTGTCCTGGCTTTGGTTGGCGTAGAATTCCTTTTCTTCCTGGTAGCTGATACAGTGCTGTTTTGGATTTGGGATGAGAATAATGAAAACAAACTGATGTGTTAGTTGTTTGTAAGCAGTGTTTACACTAAATCGAGTTTTCAGCTTCTCACCCCACCCTACTGGCAAGTAGGCTGAGGGGTCACAAGAGTTTGGATGGGGACACAGCTGGGACAGCTGCAAAGGGATATTCCAGAACTGACCAAAGGGATATTCCAGGCCAGCTGGCGTCATGCTCGATATAAACCAGGAGGATGTTCAAAGTCATGGCACTTGTTGACATCAGTCAGTGTTAAGTGTGATGGAGCCCTGCTTTCCTGGGCTGAACTACTGCCTGTCCATGAAAAGTGGTCAATGAATTTGTTGTTCTGCTTCACTTTGTGATTTTTGATCTTCTGATTATTTTCCCCATCCTGATTCGTGGGAATGGAATGAGTGGCTCTGTGGGACTTGGTTACCAGCTGAGGTCAAACCACAACACCATCCTATTTTCAGAGCTTCTCTCTGAACAGTAAAAGAAACCAAGGAATTAATCACAAGCAAAATTGTGCCTTTTGCTTCCCTTTAAGAGGTGATCCGGTGCAGAGAGTGCCTGACCCTTGTGTCTGTTTAGTGTGGAGGAACTGGGCCTTTACTGCTTGAACACAGGCATGGTTTCTGCTCAGCTTTGCAGTGGAATTCAACAGCCATCTTGAGCAGAAAAATTACACAGGGACTTCCAGGATCAAACTTACTATGCATTCAGTATCCCAATACTCCATCTGCTGTTTCCTTGTTCCATATCCCATTAACAAATGCTAAGCTGCAGATTGTTTTTCACATAGTAATGAGCTGCATAAGTATGTAAACAAAACAAAAGTTATATATTTCTGTTAGAACAAGTGCCAAGAACACCTCCTGTTGCAACATTACTAATGACAGGATAGCAACAGTGGAATAAAGAGAGTAATTTGTAGTATTCCCAGGTCAGCTGCACACATGGTTTCTCCAAAATCAGTGAGGCAATTTATTCCATACTTTCAAGGCACCAGATTCATTCCTGCTTTAATTGCAGTAGCCTCAGTGGATCTGTATCATGGAAGAATTGGGCCTTGCTGTTGGAAATCTTCCTACATATGGTGGTAAAAAAGGTGAACAGCATAAATAGCGTCATTATCCCAATTAACTGGAATTGATTAATTCATCCATCCATTTCCCAAGTGATTATCTCCAATTAAAATAATTGCCTGGATAACATTCCACTGCTAGATCCCTGGATGCAACAGGGATTTCTAAACAGCATTTTACTCATTTTCCAGCATGACCACTGGTACCTGGCAGCAGGGAAACACACTGCAAATTGCTATCATTCAACATGAGGACAGAGGAAGGTTTGGGATATCTCTTAAGAAACACAGAGTCATGTATAAGCTTATAAGTTATATAAGCATAGGGCTACTGTGGCATGGGACTTGAGCTGCAGAATGCAAGGGGATGGTGCCTGCTGTAAAGAAGTGATGTTTATGAGCAAGCACAGACACATGAGGCGCACAAAGAAACCATGAGATAATATTAAGCACAGCAGCCTCTCACTGTTGTATACTTTTGTAGGCATCACACTACTGGATGTTTTTTCCAGCCACATCTCTGAAGGTAGCCAGCTCTGTCGATGCTTACAAAGAGATCTTCCCAGCTGTGAAAGTGATAAAAAGTCTGATGACACCTGTCTGAAAACATAAAACAAGGGCAGAGGAGCCTGACACCCTGGAATGACCAGAGGAAAGATTCTGCTTTCTTATTGTGATTAGAAGATGATGGGTGTGACAGGGATGCCTTGAAAAGGCAGTTTCTGAAATTACATGTGAAGTGTGAGAGATATAGAGTAGTAATTTAAAGAAAGTGATAACAAGCTCAAATGAGCTGGTTGTGAGGAGGATGCTGTAGCCACAGTATAGCATCTGCTAAGTTCAGAGAAAAGGCTGTTCTGAAAAATGTGAGAGTATGCTTATATGTATGCACAGACGGAGATGAAAAACTGCATCTAAGAGATGTTTTGTATAGAAAATAAGCAAAATTTTAAACTCAAAACCATTAAATTCAAATCTGAATATAATGTTAATTTACTGGGCTGCTTAATCACTCAGTACAGTAGCTGGCACACTTTTAAGAAAATGAGCTAGGAGAAATGCAAAGACTGCAGGACAAATGTTATTTGTTATTTTTGGATTGATTAGGAGGGATCAGGTAGTGAATCATAGAATGTGCTGTGTTGAAAGGGAAACATCAGGACCATTGAGTCCAACTCCTGGACCTGTGCAGGACACACCAAGAATCCCACCATGTGCCTGAGAAAATTGTCCAAATACTTCTCGAACTCAGACAGACTTGAAGCTGTGACCACTTCCCTGAGAAGCCTGTTCCAGTGAGTGCTCAACTTCATTCATGCATGAAGAACCTTTTCCTGATATCTGACCTAAACTCCTCCTGACTCAGCTTCATGGCGTTTCCTTGAGTCCTGTCCCTGGTCACCACAGAGAAGAGATCAGTGTCTGCCCCTTGTCTTTTCCCTCACAAGGAAGTTGTAATTGCAATGAGGTCTTCCCTCAGTCGCCTCTCCTCCAGGCTGAAGAGACCAAGTGACTTCAGCCTCTCCTCATGTGGCTTCCCCTCAAGGCCCTTCACCCTCTTCGTTGCCCTCCTTTGGATGCTCTCGAATGGCTTAATGTATTTTTTTATATTGTGGTGCCCAAAACTGCACCCAACACTGGAGGTGAGGCCGCCCCAGGGAAGAGCAGAGTGGGACAATCCTCTCCCTTGCCCAGCTGGAGATTCTGTGCCTGATGCAACCCAGGACATGCTTAGCCAAGAAATG
>VYZQ01048540.1:26227-37878 GCA_013400655.1 Mystacornis crossleyi | reverse complement strand
GGTGGGGGGAGTGGGGGGTGTCGGGCGTGTGTGTGTTTGGTTTTGTTTCTGTGTTTTGGTTTTTGTTTTTTTTTCCTAGAATGGGTTTGTTCGTTGTTTATTAAAATAAATTCCGAAATAGCATTTTGTGAGCAGAAAGTGTCAATAAACTCATAGCTAAACAGAAGACAGGAATGAAGGGGCAGTTTCACCAAGAAAGCTGAAAATCCTTAGGGGCTAAAGCAGTTGTACTGGAAATCCTGGCTAAAATTCTTTGTCTGCCTGGGGAAAATGAACCAAGGTATCCTACCACGCACCTGATTGTCTAGCACCTTTTGCTTGGTGTCATTTTGGTTTACTTAAAGATGCCTCATAGTTTACAGCAGGGATAAAAGCACTTAAGCTTCAAGGCTGGAGTCGTAACTGCTCAGACAGAGATGCAAGGAATGAGAAACATTTTCAGCTAGGAATAGTGAAGGAATAGTAGACAAGGACACAAACCTGAACACATCCCATGCTGTGGTGACCAGAGCCTTCTCTAAATGGGTGGGAGGCTCCAGTTCAGATCTTTGCCCATAAACAAAGTTCAAATAATGATTAAATTAATACAGAATAGATATCAAAAGTGTCAGAAGTGAATTCATGTTTCTTCAGATTGAGCAAAACAGGTCACAGAGGAGGTGTTCAAAAGCAGTGGTATTCCAAAGGCAGACTGTTGCTTTCTTCTATCATTTCAGGAATACAGTCATGAAATTATTTTCACATAAAGCTGATACCCATTTCAGGGCAGTTGAATCTGTATTTTTGTGCCATTACTATTATTACATTTTCATGAGAAGTACCCTGTTCTAAATCAAATAATTATTCAGACACTTGAAAAATGTGAATAGCACTCTTTACTACCTATTTACTACCTTGTTAGGGATATGAGGAGATTTTTAACAGCAGCATTTTTAACATGATCACAGTCAAATCCTTTTCTTTCATGTTGGGTTTATTGACAACAACTGTTATATATGCCCAGTCCCATTTGAGATAATCTCACTAGGTTAGCCCTCACTGACCTGAATCTTTTAAAAGGTTGATCAATTCTACCAGCATTTCATCAGTTCTGGATGGGTTGACTGTTGGATCAGTGGTTCTCCACCATGCCTAAGTAAACCAGATTTTAAGACATTTGACCAAAAGTTCTCAGGACAGAGGAAATGAAGACACAGAATCAGGAGTATCTGTTGAAAGACTCTAAGTAGGTTTGTGAGCCTAGCATTAAGCAAAATGGGGTTTTTTTCTGAAAGAAATTAAGGTTTCTTTCATGCACTATAAAAGTGAAGATATTTGTTTTTATCAGAAACAAATAACATCACTTAAATTTGAAAAACCTTCATCGCATTAAATGGAGGAAGATTAATTGGTGGGTTTATTTACTTATTTTCCTTACCTAAAGACATAACACAAATAAGCCTTCATTAAGTATCAAAAGCTCTAAGATGAGAGTCATATCTTTTGAATAAAAAAGCTAACTAAAGAATAGACACTACCTTTATGTAAGAAAGAGAAAACATGTCACACGGGTAGTTTACCTATCTAAACTAAACTTTGGGATAAATTGTAAAATCAGATATATTGTTGCATTGCCAAAGGTACACCATGCTAAATCAATCCAATATTGTTCCTGAGAACTGTTTTAATGATGCTAATTATATGCATTTTAAATCACCAGGACCTTACAAAGAGACCTAAGTTGATGTAAATGAGACAAGAGGGAGTGCAATTCAGAAGTGGCTGAAGCAAGATTGACGTGAGTTACTGCCAGGGTGGAGGGGGCTGGTAGTGGTGTGTGTGATGGAAGATTTCAGTGATGAGCAAGGAGCGGATCCAGCAAGATACTGACTGGGTTGAAGGTGAATCTCAGTAGTTGTTACCTAAATGTAAGTGAAAGCTGGAAGTTACACTGCCTCTTCTAAAGGCATACAGTCCTTCCCTAAAAAAGTGAACAGTATGACTCCTCCAATACATGTAAAAGCACAACCATAACAACCTATTTTTGTTTGTAGTTCCCCTTTTAGAAGATTTTGCATTGCTTCTTAAAAAAACTCTTACCTCTGAAGACTTTATTTCCTGTTTCATTGTTAAAGAATTCTCAGTAAAAGTATGTTGCAGTGGGGTTCTCTGCAAACCTCCCTGGAGACAGATTTGGCCTGTGGAAGAATCGAGACGATATTTTCATTGATGTTTTCAGATTTTATTCCTCCAGCCACACATGGCTGGAGCCCAGCACGGACCACCACAACTCCTAGAATCATGTGAACACCCCCGTAAGTACAGGATTCCGCATGGGGTACATTCGAAATGGTCAGTAGGGGACAGGATTTTGGGTACATGTGACCAGGGAACAGGGATAGGGAAACCCCATGCCCTGCCATGCCTCCATCTCAATGCCCATCCACCCCNGAACTTTTCCTGTCATGGGTCTGTGCCTGTGTTGTTTGGGCTGGTCTTGGGCAGTTGCCGTTGCTTTGCTGCTTTCATTCGTCGCTCTCGCGCTGGGTCGGCCGGGGCTGCCTGCACGCTGGTTTCTCCGGGGAGTGAGTGGGGGGATCGCTGGGGGCCGCGCCCGGGACCGCGCCGGGCCACGCCGCTCGGCCCCGCTCCCGCGTTCACTCACTGCTCCAGCTTTCACCGCCGGGGCCGGGCTGGGGCAGCCAGGGCTTCTCAGGTCGCTCCACTGCTCCGGCCCCGCTGCGCCTGCTCCGATGCCTTTGTCCTCGCCAGCTCCATAGCTGCTCCGTGCCTTTCGCGCCGAGCCGGTCTCGCGGCTTCCCCGCGCTGGCTGCGGCACGCCGCGCCCCATGCTGCTGGCTCGGCCGCTCCCTCGCGCTGGTTCCGCCATGCCCGCCCTGCGGCTGTTCCGCGCTCACTGCACCACGCCGCCACCGCGTGCACCGCCGCCGCTCACAGCCCTGTTGCCCCGTTGCCGGAACAACCTCGGCCTTTCTCAGCCGGAGCCACTGGGGCCAATAGGGGACAGCGTTTTGGGTACATGTGACCAGGGAACAGGGAGAGGTAAACCCCGTGCCCCGCCATGCCTCCACCTCAGTGCCCATCCCCCCGGGGGGGTGGGGCACCTCCTCAAAAGTACATTATAATTTTACACATATATATGTAACATGTATTTTGTTTTCTAATATGCAACACAGATTAGCTCTTCAGGAACAGCAGGTTTCATGCTTTTTAAAGAGTAACTATCCATTTCTAAGGATATTATCTTGTGCTGATATTTGAGTCAGGAAAAAGGAAATCTTTGGCACCCTTATAACATGACTTCCTAAAGGAAAAAGCATGCTGTCTGTGATAAAAAAAAGGAGACATCTGAAAGATCCAGGATTAAGAAGCATCACACCAAAAAGTCAGTATGAAATGGCCCTTTCCTGACAACTTAGTTCTCTTGCAACTCTGAAAGTATGAGTTCCTTAATTTTTTTTTTTTTAATTCTCCATTCTAATTTACAATACATGTTCACAACATATTACTGAGAAATCATTTAGAAAATGTGTTTGAAAACATATGGTGGTGTTGGGTAGTTATCAGGCATTTAAATACAGAAAATGAGTGTTTCACATGCACCTGCAAGGGTGGGAAGGAGTCCCAGTTTTTCTGATTTACCATTGCATTCTGCACCACTTGACACCATGAACTTGACTTAAACATTTGGTGACTGACAACATTTGCAAAGTTCATTGTCGCTCTTTCTATAAAGAGGCCAAAAGTCCCGAAGTCCCTTTATGGTAGTAAGACTGAGATTGTATATTCATTTCTTAGTTCCTTTTTCCCTTTCTCAGAAAGGATGGTTTTGTTTAGAAAATGCCTTGAATACCTCTACTGCCTCCTTTCTTCCATAATATTTCTTTTCCTTGAAGAGAAGAGGATCCACCACAGATTTTTCCATCCTTTTGCCTGATCCAGGATTCTCCTGATTCTCTTACAAGTTACCCAGAATATTTTCCTCTTACAAAAACCTTCCTGTCATCTTACCTTCCCCAAGACCGCCATTTCTTTCTTAATGGACAATAATATAGCTAATTTTAAAGATAGAGTTACCAATTTATATTTGAAGCCTTAACTGTGCTGTGACCACTGTGCCACCATAAAAGACATGCAGGTGGTCCACTCCCACTCTGTCTTAATAGGTGCATTTATTATTGGCTACTGCCAGTCAGGTCCACTTATACCCGTGGGAGGGCTGTGAGAACTAGTCCCGTAATGCCTTGTCAGTAAGCGCTACCTTGCAGATCCCTCTGCAATTCCTCCCATTTCTGCTTTGTACCGCTCATGTCTCTCCTACTCCTGCTGCCCATGCACACTTTAATGACACGAAAAAACAACCATGAGTGTGAGCCATTTCTCACTTAAGTCAATTTTGAAATTCGATGTCCTGTTTTAAGCAGTTATCTCTGTCAGAAAATTCAGGATTATAATGTTGTTGTTGAGCACTGTTATTACTGGCAGTAAGTGGCTGCATGGGAAAGCATGGTATTACGTCCACATCACTGAAATTTAAACCAAATGCAAGGAGGAATGGAAAAGAGCCACAAGAATAAACTCATCTTTCCTGTACACCTAGGGAAAGAAGATTTCCTTAAAAGACCTTATCTCATGGTTGTAGTCCTTTCCTGGAAAGTTACTCTGTGTTGTTCCTGAAGGCTGATGATTTGCTGTGGAACGTCTCCACGCTCAGTTAATTCCCTGTTGACACTAAATACGCACCTATTTTCCCTGTTATGCCACTCACAGAAGGCTGAGAATGTAGAAGTATAAAGCATCTGAAACCCTGCACATAGAGTTTAGGTGGTAACTGAATAGAGTAGAAAGATTTTTCTCCCCATACCCTCATCTAGGAAGCTGGAGAGGATCAAAATCCAGTCCTGAGCAGATTTAGTGAACTGGGGGGAGATGACAGCTATTGCTGTGGTGGAGAAGGTACAAGGGTCTCCAAACCTTGGAGGTGACTGCCTGTGCTTCGCACAGCTGTGAGCAGCAACACACAGAACAGGACGTCGCTCCTGATCTGTAGATGTTTTCAACCATTTTTAGAGAACCCAAAACACTTCAATATCCTCAAACAAGCAAAAGATCAAATGGCAGCAAATTTTCTGTCTCTGAGTAGTGGCCAATTAGAATGGCAGCAAAATAATTGGGAAGAGTGAGGCAGAGAGTGTAGAAGATGGCACCTCTTTCAAAACGACCCTTTTCTATAACAGCAGCCTCTTTTAAACACCCCTGAAAATAATGAACTGTAAACTGTAATTAGCATGAAATATAGAGTTCTTGCAGGAAACAGTTTGAAACAAATGCTAAAGCAAGGGGAACTTTGTGAAAAGAGTCCTGTCAGAAGCTCTTATTTTCTTAGATTGAAGAGTTTCTGGCTAAAAGTTCCTTGCTCTCCATTGCAGGCTGAACAGAGGAGTTACGGCAAGCCTGTTATCAGTCAAGTTAAATTTCAGTAGGAGAGAACAGTGGAATGAATGCAAACCACGTGTTTGTAGCACACAATGGGTGCTACAAACCCCTTGCTTTGTTGTTTGGATTGTGAACAACACCTGAGTCAGTGTGCTCTGGACTTTGTTGTGAGTCAGTCAGTGGCACGAGCCCCTGGGGTGCTGTTCTGCACTGCAGTGCAGTTGTGCCCATCGCTGGGCTCTCAGTCAGTAAAGAGAACTTCTTTGACTGAACTGGTAGAAGTCAAATTTAGCACATTTAAAAACTAAAATTAAATTATAAGTAAAAAGCAAGGGCTTTAACTACAAAGTCCAGATTTTGAGGTGTAACATAAAAGAATGGGAAATAAATTTCAAGCATTGGGCTAAAAACAGCATCTTAGCACAATTTGTCACGTCATGCTGACATGTAAGAGGGAGCTGCTTGGTCAATCTGGCAAAAATTTCAGCACAGTGTTGAAGCCTTAGCACACTTAAGTTTGAGACAAAAAATACAATGTAAAGTTATTTTACCACTGAAAATTAGACTGTTCATTTTACGCATCTCACTGACCTCTTTTGGCTACTCTCTGCCCCACTGAAGTCCTAAAGATTAAGGGGTAAATATAGATTACTACCATTTTTTGCAAAACACTGTGACAGAAGAGGCAAAGGTTTCAGAATTTGAACCTCTATTTACTGCCAGAACAGGAGGAAATTCTCTAAATTTTGATATCTAATACCACCACCTCTTGCTAAAATTGAGTCCTACAAAATACACCACTATTCAGACAAGAATATAAACAAGTAATTAAAACTATAATAAGAAGTTAAGACCCCAGGTGATTCTCTGCAAAAACATGATATTTGACTGTACATTTTCAATAAAATGTATATACCATGGAATTGACTGGGCAAACTATACATGCAGAAAACCAACTGATATATGTTAGGCATTTCACAGTTTCACTCTTGCAGACAAAGATAGAAATCTGGATCTCTCTAGGACATGCTGATTCAAATCCTTGAATTCTTCAAATTACTCATATCCATGAATGTCAAATTTGTTTGAATATTAATGGTTTTTTTGGGGGGTTTTTTGTTTTGTTTTGGTTTGGTTTGGTTTGGTTTTTGGTTTTTTGTTTGTTTGTTTGTTTGTTTGTTTGTTTTTTCCATCAGGAAGATTCCTTTTGTTTCAGTTTCCTGTAATTTGTTTCATGTTCCCCAAAACAGAGGACCTTTTCCAGAGCCTTTATTATCTATCATTCTTTTACACTCTGAATCCAGTTAGATGAGGTCCTCAGGTAGAAATGGGAACTTGCCTTCATTATTTAAAAGCACTTTGCTCTTCCACATGAAGATTTTTTATTATTTTGGTTTCTTTTTTGGCTGTAAGGGACTCCCATTGCCATCCTGAATTTAACTAAAATAGAGACAAATTTTTCAAGCTCAATTTTTAGGAATAAAGGGTATTAGATTAGGTCCAGTTGGTAATTATTCTTTGTTAATACCTGTGTGTAGTTCAACACCTTTCTCAGTGTCCCTGTGGTTAACCCAGTGAAATCATTCGTGTCTTCTTGCAGGTGTGGGGTTTTTTTATTAGCATATGTTTGATAGAAAGCATCTGATTCACAGCCTCTGCCAGGACAGCAGATGCTGTGCGAGTCATTTCAGAGTGATACACTGTGTGGAACTCATGGCTGCAAAAGTAACATCTTTTCTCTGAGATCCTATTCCAAGACATTTTTGAAATTTCTTCTTTTTGAGAGCTTTTCCTTAGGAAAGTTTTAGAAAATAAAACAAGTGTTTTGCTTATCCCTTGAGTCAGTACTCTGTTGCTTTCTCATATTCATGGGATGTTGAATGCTGCAGAATTTGTGGGTTGGGGAACATTTTGCCTACAGCTTATCTGTGGACTTGTGCAAGAATGAACTCACATAAAGCCCACTGATACAGTCAGTTCTGGTCATCTGTAATTCAAGGTACAGACTTCTGACAGACTGGGAGAAAGATATAGCAAAGAAAGATACAGCATGAAGGCAAAAAAGCAAAAGTCCTGGTATTTACTATGGAGGAGAAACTGCCAAATGGAGGGTTCTAGGTTAGAGAAAATCTTAGGTTTACAATGTGATTCTAAGTCCCACAGACATTTAAAATTGGAGCAGTCGTTCAAGTAACTGAAGGAAAAACTGCTGTGATTGTAAGGCAATTGTCATCACTGAAATAATTTCCAGCTCTGTTCAGCTCTGCTCAGTTATGTCTGCAGCTGGTGTGAAGTGCAGAGATTTAGAGAGGTCTTTGAAGTAAGTGCTAAAAATGTCAGTTCTATCCAGCTATATAACACAGTGCAAAACTGCCTTTTTTTTTCCCACTCACACTTTAGGAGTTTAGGGCTACACCTGTTCTTCTTGTAGTATCTGATCAGCTGTTGCCTATTCTAGAGAAGGTAAAATTTCCATGAATCCAGAATATGCTTAAATTTTAGATTCCTAATGTACAAATCTTCAAGCAAATGCCTAAAATGCTTATTTAATCGATGGCAAAAAGCAGGTGCTTTTGAAAGCTTCTTGTTTATTTAAACATAGACAACTAAGCTGAACAGAGAGAGAACAATGGCTTTTGAGCTGGAAATAACAAACAGAAAATCTGCAATTCTTGAGATGTCCCACCAGATATTGTGGTATTAATTTTATATTCTTATAAGAACACGTACCTTAACCCAGTGCAGCTTTTAATTCCTGAGCCAGTAGATAAAGTGACAATCACCATTAGGTCCTCTTCCACTAACTGGGAATGTAGGGATTTGAAAAACAGGCCCACAACCCCTAAAAGAGAGGAAAAAGTCTGTTTGAACATAGCTTATGACCTTTAACCATTGCTTCTGCCTCTCAGAAGACTTCTGTCATTAACCACTTGCATTGGCTGTCATTTATGACATTTTTGGGTGATTATCTCCTGCCATTCATATTCCAGAGAGTTTAGACCCACTTTCAGGCCTCTGTTGAAGATGTTTGCATCCTGTTGTATTTCAGCTGGCAGTGGCTGTTTTCAAATTCCAAATGCAGTGAATAAGAAATCAGAATTGGCCAAGAACCCAAAGCTATCTTCAGTTTTAATCTTTGTGCTAGAACACTGCTGCCATAGCTTTGATTATTAACTGCTCTCTCTCTTTTTTCTGAACTGCAGTCTGCCACCAGTACTTACACACATAGGAGAGGAATTGAGTGGATTGATAGTGCCTTAATAGAGCTGTTAAACACAAATCTATTTATAATTATTATTATCCAACCACTGATTTCTATCTATAAAAAAAAAAATTAGTCATGCTCTGCTATAATTTACTGATTTGCACTTAACTTGACTGGGATATGATCCTCTCTATTTGCAACTGACCTACAAAAAAAAAATCATATTTAGTTCAGAGGCATTTTTCCTCAGTAGCATATATTACATATTCTTCAGAGAAGGTATATTTTCCTTGCAATGCAATACCCAACAAGGAAACTCAATTTCTATGAGATTTTAGACCTCAGATATCAAAAAAAAATCCACAGATAAAAGAAAACCTTCTAAAGTTAACTCTTCAGTGGTCTGAATTCTTTTACATAAACAGTAATATATATGTATATATACATATATAGTGTATATCTATCTATATAGCTATCTGTCTATCTATCTATCTATCTATCTATCTATCTATCTATCTATCTATCTTTCTTTTAATTTTTTTCTTTTTCCCCAACGCTAGACAAAATCCCTGCATGCCTGCAGGAAAAAAGGAAGAAGAGAAGCTTCCCCACCATCTGACCAGGAGAACAGGGCTCATGAGGCAGTTCTAGTGAAGGAATTGCAGTCCCCCTATTTGCAGTTTTAGTACCTGGCACACACTACCTGCAATAGAAAACAGATACTAGAAGTAAATGAAAAAGGACACAAACCTTTTTTTTTTTTCCTCTTAAGCATTAAAAAAGTGCTTCATGATCAACTTAGCTTGATTTCATCTGTTTCCTAGATATAGAAAAAAATTACATCCATTCTCCCTTTTCTCTCTGATCTAACTGGGAAATTCCATTATTTTATTTCTCTGCTGATATTTACTCCTCCTAATATTCACTGCTTTTCATTCTGCCTTCATCAGCAATTTATTCAGTAAAAATTCATAGCATTTAGGTTAACAGAACTTTCAGATGCACTTGTTTTGTAAGAAGCTGAAATTTAGGATGAAAAGAAATAGAAAACAGAGTACACAGCTTGAAATCTCTTTGAGTTACTTGATTTTGAACGTGCCTGGAACATCCAGTCATCCAAGCTCATTGCATCAGCAATGCCAAGACTTTTACAGCATGTTTTTATTGTAAAAGAAATGGCTGGTTTAAATGTCAACAATTTGTCAAGTCAGTGCTTTCACATTGCCTCAAGTTTAGGGCCTGATCTCAGGCCCCTAAAACCGGTTTTAACCTCCTTAGCAGGCTTCAGAAAGACAAGGGGAGCCTATTTCAGTGAGGAGTCCCTGGAGCACAGGTCACAGACTCCTGATCTGGCTGCCCCTTTGCCACACTCGAGCAAGCAAAGCACCACACATGGGTACCAGTTCTTGGGCTGCCACTGATCCCAGAACTGTGCTGCAACAAAACCCCTAATAACAGGGCCCCTTGCACTTACCGGGCATTGCACTATTCACACTCCTCAAAAATCAGGTTCCCAAAAGTCTTTGTCAGTACCAGTCACACTCACACAGCCTAAATTCCATGTCAGTCTTGACTCTTTCCTCTTCTCTCACTACCACCACACATTTCAGGAGTTTCAGTGAATTGAGAGGCTGTTTCATAGGTCTGGATCTGTGTCCCAGCCCTGGTGAATATCAGCAGAGTGACTCCAGAGTTTGGTTAATCAGCTCTGCATCTGTTGAGGAACAGAGGTCCTGCCCTTTGGAATACCCTCCTCTGTCATTCAGGTTTCTTGGAGTTTGACACAATGACAGACAGCTCTGTGAATTAACAGGATACCAAGGGCTCCTGACATTAACAGGAGTTTTCAAGAAATGATTAGAGAGGATTAATGCATAATAGTTCCCCTTGGCTTCTCAGCAAGCTCGGCATTTGTCAATGAACTTTACACCAGGGACGCATACCCATGACTTTAAATCCTCTGTTAAATACGAACTGATTCTAAGAAATTGGCTCACATAGGCTGCTTCTAAACGACAGAACATGCTAAGCAGGTGGAAAACTTTAAAAATGCCTGTAATTAGAAATGATGTAGAAACACCCACCTCAGAGGAAAATCACGTCCATATTTTCACAGACTATGGATTGTCAGCAACTTGCCAAGTACCCTCCAAATGCAATAAATATTTAAAAGCTTAATAGATTGCACACACATTAACAGTGCAGCATCCAGCTGATGGAACTGGCTTGGAGCACATCCCACCCTGCAATCAATAATGTTAAATGGGTCTTGATCCTCAGTGCTCCCCCTTCTACCTTTGAAAGGTCACCTCTGTTCTGATACTCTCATTTTTTAGCCTTTTTTTTTGATTGATGGCAACTTTGAAACAATCTAAGGCAAACATTTTAGACCTTTCAATGGAGTCATAGTCTCGTTTGACTGGAGTTTTATTCACTTTTGTCAAATTGATCTTTGAGATGACATTTCAGAAGAGTTCTTTTTCGTGAATATTTGTACTTCCATCATCTTTAGAACATGATTTACTTTATTATTCTTCTGAAATCAAAAATTTTATCCTTGACATAAAAAGAAAGAAAACTTGAAATGTTGTCTAATTTTCTTTGTTATCAATTTTTTTAATGTCACTATCACAAATCGTTGGTAGCATGCTTATTTTCCTTGCTTTTCTCTAGTTACACACTTTTTTTTACTCCAGGCTTCACTTACGTGAGCCTGGAATATAGATTATGAAGATGGATATAAATACTAGAAAACAACTTTAAAATTTTAATATTACTTAATTTTTAATATAATTGGTTTTTTCCCTAATTTTCCACTCTAGTAATTGCATTTTTATCATAAAGAATGGAGAGCATATCTTTATTCTAATTTTCAACTTCAAGTTGAGAAACCTTAAAAATAAGCAAGCAATTCAGCATAAAACAACACAGCTGAAACAAATCCTGCTTCCCCTCCTTTGAAAGGCAACCTCTGAGATACAGTGAAATATTGCTATTCTTGTCAGATAAA
>VYZQ01048540.1:13993-26060 GCA_013400655.1 Mystacornis crossleyi | reverse complement strand
CAAAGCAAAAATATGTAAACTAGTCCTTTTCCTAATGGACTGTGGTCTGCCTTCTATGTGCTATCCAGGCATTAATTTTGAAAGCTGAGTAGAATCTTGGATTAATTTGGACAGAAAATGGGTGTCTGAACAAAAAATGAGTTTGGGTTTCTGTTTCTAAAGAAAGGGTAAAACAAGGTTTCTTCTGTGATATCAAAATGGCCACAGCTATTCCTTCCTTCATCTCCAGAGTGAGTCAGAGGAAGAGATTTTACCCCTTCTCTCTGCAATTACTAAAATTGTAACAGCAAAACAGGTCGTTCATCATTTTCATAATACTACGAAAAACGTTGGAATTGTACCTTACCTTCAACCACATAAATCAGTCTCTTTGCTGTATTGCTAGCAAGTTGCTCATAATCAGTATGAATCTTTCTTTTCTCCCTTGATATACTTTCTTATTGCTGTATTTTTCCTTACTTTTTATGCTAGGAATGAAATAGAAAAATTATATGAACTATATATTCAGAAAACATTGTAA
Source organism: Mystacornis crossleyi (assembly GCA_013400655.1). NCBI lineage: Eukaryota > Metazoa > Chordata > Aves > Passeriformes > Timaliidae > Mystacornis > Mystacornis crossleyi. Next base: position 25,540 of record VYZQ01048540.1, on the reverse strand, counting down.
ACAAATTTTCAATTGATGATTAGTTGGCACACAAAGCTGTAGGAAAGATATTTGTTCCACTGCTTTGAAAAATTGAGGGTAAACCAATTTTATTTTTATTTNATAATATTCATATTAAAGTATATTTTTTTCAAAAAAAAAAAGAACTACTTTCCCAGGTTGCAAATGAGGCTACTAGATAGTAATTCTGGTCAGAGAAATTTCCTACATTTCTGTGCTCCCATCCCCCAAGCCCTAATACATAGTTTTAAAATAGCAATTTCTAATTATATGTGAAATCATAGCTCTGCTGAAGTCTGTAAAAGCTTTTCCCACAGATTTCAGTGGAACCTGGGTTTTCCTTCAGAGGAGAAAAACTTCATTTTCATCCTGACTGGATGGCTTTAATTAGGTAAGTGAATTAACCTCAAGGAAAATAACTTGACATTTCAATAGCATTACCCTTGGACTCTTAATGTTCATGAATTCAAGTTGTTAAGAAGAAATAGCAATCCTGGTATCTGTAAAAACGAAAGAAAACAATGTACTCTACCTATCTTAAGGAAATATCTGAAGGTGTAAAGTCTATTCTTCAATCTACTAAGGGCCCAAATTGCCAAGTAAAAAAGGAAAAGGGAGATGGAGCACTTAACACCTGAGGAAAGAAGATTTTTCTCCATCCCAGCAAAACCTGATTGTCTTCCCTGGCAGCTGGTCCATACATGTGCTTCTGCTGTGGGGATGGTGTGTGCATTTTCCATTTAGGAATCACTAGATAAAATGAGATAACGGAACTAGTTTAGCAAAATACTCTAATTTCTAAGCTGTATATAAAGAATACTAATCTAATTCCACAGCAAAGAAAATTTAAGGTTATTCAGAAAATTTAAAAAAAAAAAAGGTATTGGTTCATCAGAAAATAACAATTAATCCGCTAATTGGTTTCAGATTATGTATTTGATCATCAAACACTTAATATATGGGGCAATGATCCCATTTAATGACCTACAAGATACCTCCTCATTTTGACATTAAAAAATAAACTTTCCCCAAGTACCTGGTCTTAACGGAAATTAAATTTAAAACCTTTCCTTCAGTCTGAAGTGTGTCAAACTGATCTTTGCCAGTGAAAAAGAGTTTTGTCAAAAAGATCACAGGCAACTATGAATAATCCTGAATTATATAAGAGTTTTGTTGTCTATCCTGAGGGATTAAGGCATAAAAATATAAAAAATAAGTTGACTTTAAGGGCCACTCCAAGTAAAATAGACTAGGGTAGTAATTCAGTGAGTACAGAANTTAGGAGCATGGAGCATTTGAATTTTGAAGATTCAATGCAATTTTAATTTTAATATATTTGTAGGAGAGTAAAGACTGATATTAACACAATTGGTTTTTTGTCTCTTGGCTGTTCCTGGGAGCATAGGAAACCCTGGTTCAAACCCCTGGTGTGAACCAAGTGAAGAATTTACTTTAACCCAGCTTAATCATGCCTTCTTCCCAGAAGTGTAGTGGGGCAGAACTCCTAACAATACAGTCCCTTTTAAATATGACATGAAAGCACCGTCTTCTTCAGATCACATCCTGGAGGTCTTCATGACAGGAACATATGAGCACTAACAGGTGACTGCTCCTCTTACAAACCATCCATGAAGCTTCTTCCAGAGTCACTCCTTGCTATCACCGAATTCTTCCTATCAGAAGATGAATACAGCAATGCCGAGTACCTTCACCCACATCTTACAATGAATCCTGAATGCTCCCAGGCTGTTCCTTTGGTGTTTTTTTTCCCCCTCTCAGATATGTGGTCTCTTCTTCTTTCGGAAGAGAAAAAATCAATATAGAGACGTTGATCTATTCCACGTATTCATGGTAGAGGAAATGGTAGAGGAAATACTTATAAATTTAATGAGCCAATATTTTTTCTAAAAATTACATTAAAAAGATAAAGATATTTTTTAAAAATTTCTCTTCTCCATACCCATAAAAGAAAAAAAATTCTTTTTTCTGAATCTGTTAACGTTGCTTGACATTCATTGTTATGTTTACAAGCCTTGAAAGAGCAAGTGGTAAGACTTAGTGTTGTATTACACACACAGATTTATTTGATCCTTTGAACTTATTACTGGAAATAAATAATATCGGTTATTGGAAAACAATAGCCTCTAATTGTTTAACTTTATAGCCCAGCTGTGAATAAGTTTTCTGNCTGCAAAATTTTAATGACACTTTGGGGCTTCACTGACTTTGAGCCCTGGTTCCCAAGTAGAGATTTATCTTTTCTTTTAACTGTGAAAGGCCTCTTGCAGTTTTACAGGTCTTAAAGGCTTTACATAGTTTCATACTTTATATAAAGCTTGAATTATTATCTCCTGGTAGCTTGAGTTCTTGTCTATCTAATTTTTCTTCAAAGCAAGAGGTAGAGTTTAGTGCAATTGTTCCTCTAAGTATCTCCCCAGGAGTGGTTGTTAGTCGCTTATATGAAGTGCCTCCACTTAAAGTGCCAATTTGCACAGCAGNATGCTCCCAGGCTGTTCCTTTGGTGTTTTTTTTCCCCCTCTCAGATATGTGGTCTCTTCTTCTTTCGGAAGAGAAAAAATCAATATAGAGACGTTGATCTATTCCATGTATTCATGGTAGAGGAAATGGTAGAGGAAATACTTATAAATTTAATGAGCCAATATTTTTTCTAAAAATTACATTAAAAAGATAAAGATATTTTTTAAAAATTTCTCTTCTCCATACCCATAAAAGAAAAAAAATTCTTTTTTCTGAATCTGTTAACGTTGCTTGACATTCATTGTTATGTTTACAAGCCTTGAAAGAGCAAGTGGTAAGACTTAGTGTTGTATTACACACACAGATTTATTTGATCCTTTGAACTTATTACTGGAAATAAATAATATCGGTTATTGGAAAACAATAGCCTCTAATTGTTTAACTTTATAGCCCAGCTGTGAATAAGTTTTCTGTTATAATGTGTGTATTATCTATACTATGTAGATGAGCCTTATATTTGTTCATAGATGATAAGTTCTGCTAGAAAAAATTTAACCGCTGATGACTTATATAATGTCAAAGGGGTCCATTAACAGAATAGCTGCATAGGATCTTAAGACCAGAAGTGTGAATATTAGATTGGGATTCATCTTCCTACACTTGTGCAAGAAAATAGGGGGTTTTTATATTTTAAAGAAAATACTGCACGTAGCTCTCCCAGTCAATAAACACAGGAGAGAAGCCTACCAGAGCCTGTGAAGGGGCAGCTTCTGATGGAGAGCGTCTTAGTCTGGTAGGCTGAAACCTTGCCAGAAACAAACACAAAACATCAGAGCTCCATTTTTCAGAACAAATGATCTTTTCTTTTTCACTGTGAAAAGAGCACAGAAATGGTACTTATGCTTCTGCCCTGGTCTTTCAAAGGCAATAAATGGGGTTATAAAATAGTTTTTCGCTGCATTGAGCTCAGCTCTAGATCTCATCTTTAAACAAAACAAACACTTGAGGGTGGACTGCTTCCAAAGACAGCAGCGTGGGATCTGACTGTGTGTAAATCAGGGCCACAGCAGCAGCTTTCCTAACAGGAGGAGCTGCGGCTCTGCTTCCCACACTCCCATCAAGGTGCAGCTCACTGGCAGCACACAATCTCAATCACACCCTCTCCTGCACATAATGAAAGTGGTGCCTGACCCCAGGGCCTGTCACTCAGCATACTAAAGCAGCAAATAGATATCAGATGAGGGGCAGAACACGAAGGACAATTTGTAAAAAGCATAAAAAGCAGTGGTCAAGACCTGTCAGCTGCCTAGCTAGTATTCAGAGCAGTATTTATTCCTAGCTACGGGGGTGGAGTTATTTTGCAGGGTGCCTTTTCCAATCCACTGTGCCTAGGATGAAAGCTTGAAGTAGAAAGCAAGTGTTAAAAGTGAAAGAGATGAAGCAGAAATGGACACAAAAACCAGCAGCTGAAATATATTTGAATAAAGAAAAATGTTTGAATAGTGAAGACTAATAAAGCATAAAAAAGACAGATTTCAGAGTAACTTTTTATTTTCTTCCCTTGACACAGTGACTCATTACTGTTTGGAGATATGAAAACTCAAAAAACAATAAAGTAATGTGGAAAACAGTCTGTATAAAGGGATGTATAAGGAATAACATTCTAGTGTGGATATCTTCCTCAACTAAGAATGAGACATTAGAAAACAGATTAAGTAAAAAGGCATTGGTTTATTAGACTAGGATATTGCTTATGGAGAAATAGCACAGCTTTTTATCCTTGTCTCTGTTCCCTAGAGAAGGAATGAACATAATGCTGGAAGCAAATGGGAAGAATTGGCCCGATCTTTACTTATTTTGAAAGTGTTAGTTTAGGCTAGATCAAATAAAAGCAGGTTGAAAGGAAGGAAAGTGAGTTGGAGAGTGGAGGAAAAATGGCTGTTTTGTTAACAAAATACCGGTAAAGAGGAGTACTGGGAAAAACTCACTTTACTTTAACTTTGTGAGTAAAATTTAGTTGATAAAGTTGCCTCTGTGATTGAAATCAGGGGCTCCCATCTGCGGGCTGAATGGCCCATCCACAGAGAAAGTAGAGAGATAAGAGAAAAAAATCTCTATTTGATGTTCCTGTATAAGCAGATGATGAGGGGGAAAAAGAAATAACAGTCCCTGCATACCCTTATATCTGTTTCAATCTAATTTTCCTTTTTTGTGTACATGAATAACTGGAAGTGTATACCCTGCCAAAGTGGCAAAAAGATCAAAGGGGGAGAAACCAAGAGAGTGCTCATCTTAAAACATCAAGAGTGAGAGCAGAAACATGGAGGGTTACTTTCCAGAAGTAGGTGACCTGAAGAGCGTGCTATTATTTTTATTATTGTTCTAGAAATAGTTAGACAACTTAATGTACAATCAACTAAAGGCTTTCAGTATGTTGGTTCTCCTGGTAACTTCCAGCATTCAAACATTCATTTCTCAGCAATTCAGAAATTATTTGTCTGTTTTCACTAAGGAATTGAGTTACCATGCAGTGAGCGAGGGCTGGAGCACATTCCTAGGTGGGTGATAGAAAGGATCTGAGCTTCATTCACACTTAAAAGTGACTTGTAGTACCTTGTTCCCAAGCAGAGGTTAAGATAAGAAATGAAGGATCTGGTTAGATAGGAAAGCTTACGTTTTTCAGTGTTCTGGGTTTGACACTAGGTCATGGATAGAAATAAATAGCAATATCAGCCTTGAGATATGGTAATTCTGTCTTAGGGTTTTTTAATGTATGACTGATTTGGTAGACTGCAGCAGATACTACAGAATAGCTACAATCAGTCATTTTCAATGCCTGCAACTGACAATCAGGTAGACATGTGACCTTCCATAGGACAAAAAGGCAGTCCCTATGAAAAGGATATTTAAAATTAATAGCTTTTTTTTTTTTTTTTAGGTCAACCTCAAACTCAGCTAATATTGGAAATTTCTTCACATATATGCATCCCTGTTGAGTTATGCCTGTTTGTAGCAGCTGAGCAGACCAGAAACAAAACCAGCTTAAAAACTACCTTCCTCCTCTCCCTCTCCTGTGTTTCTTGCTGCCTGATGTACTACATTACACTCCTTTAATGCTGTCACGGGCACAGCATTTTAAACCAGGAATGAGATCACTTGCCAAATAAATGAATTAGTGCATCTGACAGCTGAAAATAATGTGTATAGGTCCACTTAATTTTGGCTCAAATGAAGCGCAGAAAATAAAAGTACTCTAATCAAAACAGGTCTTTGAAGGTCTTTTGTTATCTCAGTCATATGTTTGCTGATCATGTCAGTGGAAGATTTATTCACACTGTTACTGATTTTCCCATTCAAGGCATGTTGGCTAGGATTGGAACTACTAGATCATGGGTGTTTGTAATCATTTTCATGCTTCAGTAGCTTAGGGATGCTGCAACTATTAATAATTGCCTTATGCTTTCATGGCAGGTATTCAGTTACCTTTAAGCAAGTGGCAAATGTGACGTGGGGTAAATCATTTCATGTTCACAGAAGGATGTGCAGACAGACCAAATACTGCTGCATCCAGTAAAGTACTGTTTTTTGAATATTATGTTTACTACTTGAACCTATCCTAGCTGAATAGCTTGAACACCAAAAGGGGAATGACACAACACACAACACAGCAAAAGTCTATGATAGGCACCTCGTCTTCCTCCAAAAAGTCCAAAAAGATGTTTTGTATGTAGATGCTTTAACCACTGAAGACAAAAATCTTTTTTTTAGACACCCTTTATAGTCAAAGAAGAAAAATTCGCATCCTATAGGGGATGATGCACCTAAAAGAACATTATTTTAGGAAAAGATAAATCATCCCATGAGACAAAGATTCTCTCTCCATTCCCGAGGAAAAAAACCCAGAAAAATAGGTTCTCTTAAAGAACAAAATCTTGTACAACAAAGCTTGAGGACAGAAGTACAACATAAAGTATTCTTCTGACATTGAGAAACAGGATGTCGTCTCAACAAGTTAATTACATTAATGGCAATTGTTAATCATGCATGTCATGCAGTCAGTTGAAGTCACTGTGTCTAAACCCTCTTAGATAGTTTCTTATACTTGAATTTAAAACTAGTCCATAGACTATGAATTCACATCATTTAACTGACTCCTACAAAAGTTTTTGCATCATATTTAAAATGATTCATTAAAAATATCTAGCAACTATCCCCAAATCAGCACCATTATCCGAATCATTCCTATCTAGGAGGGAATTTCTCAGTAACCAAAGTCTTTTTGCAAGACTTAGATATCTTTTGTTAGAATTCACCAACTCTAGTGAAGCTTTTAAATTATACATCTATTGAATGCTTACTAATCAGATTCTTGGAAAGGCTTTTTTCTTCAGTAAGGACTTAAAAATTGTGATCCTTGCAGTGTAGTCTGATGTCTAGGGCTATGTCTTGAATTCTTTGAGAGAAAAACATACCAGTTTCTCCAGCTTCCCACCCACATGAATTATATTTCCAACAGTTTCAACTGCCACTCTGAAGACAGCTTGAAACATGACCCATAGAACAGCAAAGTTACCTTAATATCTCAACATTACTACGCAGATTTTTAGATGGTTTTTTTTTTCCTGATGCAAGCTTTAGGCCTCATTAGGTGACTGCATTCTGTGAATGATATGTAGGGTGATTTAGGGCAGGTTTTCCTTGCAATGCAAAGCTGTTAAAGCTCCAAACCTAAAGGCACTGTCAAAATGGATATTTTGCCTGAATACATCACCATATGTAATGGTTACACTGCTATGGGTACCCTGAGCTTGCACCTCTCTTAGATCTTGTACAGACACACCTTCTCATATGGAAAGGCTTGAATACTTCTAAAATCACATTGCTTTTCATTTTGTAGGCAGTGTACATGGCCAGTAAATCACCAGAACGACTAGACAGCTACATATATAAGCTCACTGACAGAAACTGCTGAAGCAAATCTTCAGATAAAACGTGGCCATTGTTGTGACTCCAGTGTCTTTCTCAGAAGAATAAAACCAAAGCAGTTTATTTTCAATCTCATCATCCTGAACCTTCCTCTGAAAGAAAATGTCTGAACAACTTTCCTCAGAAAGAAGAATAACACTTTTTTCTTTACACGTAGCACAGCACACTCATCATTTAGGACCTCCACATATNCTGTCACTGGGGTCTGATTTTGTTCATTGTTACTGCCTTAGTTATTGTTGTTTTTGCTTTGCCTTGTTGTACCTATGTATATATATAGATATATATAAGTAAAGACCTGTTATTCCTATTTCTCGTATATTTGCCTGAAAGCCCCTCATTTTCAAAATTATAATAGTTCGGGAGGAAGGGGGTTACATTTTTCCATTCTGGGGTGGGAGGGGGACTCCTGCCTTCCTTAGTAGACACCTGTCCAAACCAGGACACTTTGTTGACAACAGAAAGGGGATATGGATATTCCAGATTAATTGTGGTACCAGCTACAGTATAGACTCGCCTCCCTCTTCATCTGGCTCAAGAATATTCAAGTCTTTTTCATAAAGTGGAGAAGTGTTAAAAGCAAGTCAGTCAAGTGCCTGTGAAGATTTAGATTAGATACTAGGAGAAATTTCTTCACTCAAAGTGTGGACAAGCATTGGAAGAGTCTGCCCAGGGAAGTGGTGGAATCATTGTCCCTGGAAGTGTTCAAAAAATCATGTAGATATGATTCTTGGGGACATGATTTAGTGGTGGATCTGGCACTGTTAGATAATCTAATGATTAGACTCAGTGATCTTAGAGATCTTTTCTAATCTTGATAACTCTAGGAGACCTTGAATGCCAATGTGGAATTTGGAGAACCACAAAACAGTTGCTCCTATATTAAGCAATATCCATGTGAGAAGTCAGGGATGGAGCTTGTCTTTTTTTCTTAAAGACAGGAGGAAAACGTGAGTCGTTACATCCTAGAGAAATGCTCAAAGCCATGGAATTTCTGGATTAAAGGTGTGTGAATACAGGTGTCCTTTGTAAGAGGGGGTGATCCCATGGCTGTGACCAGGACTGCAGTCAGACCTGTACAGGTGACTGCTATGCTCATCTTGCTTCTCAATACTGTCACAATCAGAGCAGTCCTCAGCACACCAAAAGGAAAGTACTGGAAGCTTAGAGACTTTTACTATTGTTTTGGGTGGGTATATCCAGCATTATATGACAACTGAACTGGGGTTTTGAGGATTCTGATTTTGACACCTACAGGGAGGGAATGATAAACTCATGGGAAAGTCTGAATGTCAGGATAAAGATTGTATATCATGTTTTCTACCATGGAAAAGCCACTCATTCAGAAGTTATACTCTGTGGTACAACTGAAAATCAGTGTGATGCTAGAACCAAGACTCCTGAAGGCTTGATAATGGAAAGGATTTTTACATCAGGAAATTTGATTTCTAATGTAGACTAGGAAGAGCAATGGTAGAACACCTATAACTCTGGAATAAATATGAAAGTCACTGACTTAGATTAGCCTGGGGATTGCTATATCATTTAGGCGTCAGGAAATGAAATAATTAGGTTTAGATATCAGTCATAATTTTTCAGGCTCTCTCATTATACTGCTATTTTATAGACATTCCCTGCTTTGGAAATGGGGAGGATGTGATCCCCATGAAAAATTTTGTAGCTGTTTCCCTTAGTTACTGACATTTCAGAAAGCTAGACCTTGGAATATTTAGGGATTGATTTTCTGACTGATGAGTTTCACCACAGGTGACTAATATGGATCAGGCACAGGGAAATAGCAACAGGATCAACTCTTTCCAATGCAAAAAATGAAAAATGTGTTTTGAAGTCCTGTGTCATCACTACTAAAGTGTCCCTGTTTTGTTTAAAAAGAAAGAATAAGTACAAACCAGATAGTACCATATAAATATCAAGATTTGATATCTTAGAAGCATTCTACTTATTAAAGATGCATTTCTAAGAGGTAAAAGCCACAGTTTACTGCGATGATAATAATTCTGTGATTGTATATGATCATGATAAAATTGCTTTTATTATGTGCAGAAATATCGATATGTATTTTCTTAGTACTCCAGAAAGGGAAATTTCACAAAGCTGTAAATGTGAGCAAAAAAAAGTAGGAGGAAAAAAATTAAATTATAAAGATAATGTCAAATTTCTTAAATAGTGCTTCATTGCATATATAATATCTATAATTAGTTAACAATAAAAAAAAATCCACTGATTAAGAACTGAGATAAAAGTATCAGTACAAAGGTTTATAAGAAGTAAATAGAAAAATAAGTTTGTGAACAATGGAAGTTGATATATGGATGAATGATACAGAGGTAAAAATGTGGTCATGCACGTTTACTGAAAAGGGATAAGATCCATAAGAGGGAACGTTCTGCCCATACCAAGAGCAAGAGCACTGTGAATCATCACTGGATCAGATAAATGCATTCTATACTACAAGATGGAAGGAAGTTAAAGGTGCATCAGGAACTGATTGCAATTCACAGGGCAGAGTTAAAATTACCATACCTTGATATACCAGCGCAAAGCTCGGGTACAGAGCACGCAGTGTGTTCTTGTCACTGGAATCAGGGACACATTTCCAGTGTGACCAGCCGAAGAAGATTCATTTGAAGATAATAGAATCATGTGGTCCCATAAAACCACCAAAGCTGCCTGTTTTGAAAACAAATCTTAGGCAAACCAGTACCTCAAAGGTCCAACTCAGAAACCACTGGACTAAAACCAGACATAGATCTGTCTCCTGTTGGGCTCCACCTGAATCCTCAGCTCCTGAGCTTACATAATTTACACTGAAACTTTTTTTGGAAGTACCATTACTTCTTGTAGAGCAATATTTTCCCTAAAGTTGTCAGAAGAGGGGCAAACCCAATTTCCCTTACATCTAAGATTTTTTTCCCTACAATCAGACTGAGGTTTAACAAGTTTTTCTGGAGAAAATATTTTTCCATGAATGGCTGGCCCATCAGCATGGTTTATGTGTTGCAGGTGTAATGACAGGCCTCTATTTTGTGCCTTCCCAGCTCACCAGGAGAGACTATTTATCTTTTTCCCTTCTCAGCATGCTCAGATCCATAATTGAGCCCTTAATTTCTTTTCACGAAGAACTAAAATCTGCCTGTTAAACTGCCAGGTGCAATGTGATGTTAATGACTGAGTAGTGCATAATTCTGTGGTATTAACAGCTATTTCTAGGCATGTATGTACCTGTCCTATTCATTAATTCCTTTCTGACTGTTACATTATTCTTCTCAAACAGAATTTTTCCTTCCGTCCACTGAGAAGCTCTTTGTGTCCCTCTTCATTTTTCTATCCATTTTAATTAGTTTTGAATCATATTTCCTTAATTCAGAGAGCTTTCAACCTTATACATTGAATAAAATGTCATGACTTTGAGTAGCATGTTTCTTTTCATATTTGATTAAAAAATGTAAAAGCCTTGATAATCACTTATCATACAAGTCAGGAACTTTAAAATTGTATGCTCAAAATTAATCTGTAGTTAGCTCTTAATGTTTTTAATGAACACTGTTTCATCAGTAAGATGGGAAATTCTAAGCACTCTGTTCTTAGAGAATCTCTAAGGACTGAGGAATTGTAAATGAGGGCATTCCATAGACTTGGTAAACTTCTTGGGTTTTGGGGGTTTTTTTTAAGGAACATAGATAGAATCCAGCTTTCTTTCTTTCTCTCCGTGAATAATCAGGATAACATGGTGTTGTATTCTGAATTCTATCGCCGTGTGGATGTTCGGTGGGGAGCTGCTGCGTTACTCCTGAAGCATTCCCATAGCGAGGGACACTCCGGCGGCGCTACCTGGCACGCTGGCAGGCCGGCTCCCTCACCCGTGCGGTGGGAACACGCTGCCCACGCTCACACTGAGCTGTCCAGCCCCGGCGGCACTAGAGGCAGAGAGCCGAGAGGAGGCTCTTTAAGTTCCGAAGGGTTTATTTCTAAACCACAGCGAAGGATTCCAGAGACGAAGAGATCGACCTTCTGCCCGTGACCCACTTATAAAGGGGTACAGAAGGGAGGCGGGGTAACACA
>VYZQ01048540.1:0-13665 GCA_013400655.1 Mystacornis crossleyi | reverse complement strand
TACACGGACCAGGCTTCATATTTTTTTCTCTCCCAGTACCTGAAGTCTTGGGATGCAGAGTCTGGAAACCTGGGAGAGAAAGTAATTTGGGTCACCCTTGACTTTCCTGGAGCTACATGTTATGTAAAGCACAGTACCTACTGAGCACATCTGTTGGGCTATACGGGGAACATGGTGAAAACTTGGTGTCAGAACAGAGGTCTTAGAATCATAGAACCATTGCAGAATCACAGAATCACAGAATTAACCAGGCTGGAAAAGGCCTTTGAGATCATCAAGTCCAACCTATGACCTAACACCATCTTATCAACTAAACCATGGCACCGAGTGCCACATCCAGTATTTTTTTAAACACAAAGACCTCTGAGATCATCAAGTCAACCATTATCCCAGCACCGCTGTGTTCGCCACTAAACCATATTCCCAGGTGGCACATCCACATGCCTTTTGAAGACGTCAAGCAGTGGTGACACAACCAGTTTCCTGGGCAGCCTGTTTTAATACCTGAACACCCTTTAAATGAAGAATTTTTTTCCTATTATCTAATCTAAACCTCCCCTGGCACAACTTCAGTCCACAACTTCTCTTGCTACCTGGGAGAAGAGACTGACTCCCAAATTTCAGGCAGTTGTACAGAGTGATAAAGTCACCCCTGAGCCTCCTTTTCTCCACACTAAATACCCCAACTTCTTTCAGCTATTCCTTAAAAGTCTTGTGTTTCAGACCCTTCCCCAGCTTCACTGCCCTTCTTTTGATGTGCTCCAGCATCTCAATGCTTTTTTTGTAGTGAGAAGCCCAAAACAGGAGTCTTGGCCTCGTATGCAATTTTTTTTTTAATTGTAAAATGATGGTTTATTTCAGTTAAATAACTTCTGATTCATTGTGAGTTGTGTTTAAAATCAGTCCTGCAGAATTCAGACTTGTAATCAAATTACTTATTTCTGGACTAATATTGTATTTCTTGCACACCCCCATCTCTCTCAGAATTGCAGAGATGGGCTCACTGCCAGCAGGCATTGGGTGAGCCCTCAACCATCATAACAAATCAAGAACAGGGCTTGTTTTCATCAGTGGTAATAAAAGTCATGACATTTATACCAGTAAAACACAAGTTCACGTTTGCTAATGATGGTGGCTAAACCCGTATACACCACCTATCTAACTTGTGAGAACAGTCTATATGTGCTGGTATGACCCTGCTCAGTGTCACTGAAGTGCACAGCACAGCATCTGTTTACTGGCAGCTCTCCAGAAGAGCAGGTGTGCCACTTTTCAGGCTGCTAGTTAAGGGAATACTGCTGTAGATCACTTAGGTCCATTAGAATGAGGATATGTGGCCCCCAACAGTGAGACAGTCGGCCTCTGCCAGCAAGAGGCAAGGGGCAGTTTGTGATTACATTGTTCTGTAAAAACCTGAATAAAGATGTTTAGATCATGAAAAGCTGGTTAGGCATATCAACTAACAGATCACATTAATCAGTATTTTTTCATTCTTGCATGATATATTTTCTGCCTGTAGCTATAATAAATGGACACATTGCACACATGGATTTCTGACAGAAAAAACCTATGATGTAGGAAGAAGACATAACAATCTGAAAGATTATGCATTATAATTAATAATGAACACCATGCAGAGAGGTTTAATAAGAGTGAATGAAACACAAATAGGTTCATTTATGTTTGATAAAAACTGTAAAGACACTATGTCAATCTAAAATGAAATCTACCTATTGGTCTTGTGGACGGTGTCCTTGCCCATGGCAGAGGTGTTAGAACTGGATGATCTTTAGGATTGCTTCTAATTCAGACCATTCTGGAATTCTCTAATACATCAAATTACAATTATCACAGCTTACAAGGAGTGTATTTACATGATATAGGGAACACGTAATACATTTCTCTGTGCATTTGGCACTATAAGAATGTGAATCTTACTGGTTGCTTAGTTTAATGAAACCAAGTATTTTGGTTGGGTTTTTTCCTGTCTTCTCATTATCTCTGCAATAAAGACAAGGAAGAAATCTGTGTCAGTATAAACAAGCAACTTTTTATGCTTTTTCTTTGACATCCTTATTGTGACTGTCATTGGTAGACACACATGCATGATGTTCTTTAATTAAAAATAATAAACAATTAAATTTTCATGGACAAGTATTTGCATTTTAACCTCAGTTGATCTAGTAGATTCCAAATAATTTCTTCCAAAATGTTTGTTTTTTGTTTTGTTTGTTTGTTTGGTTTTCTTTTTTCCAAAACTCTGGTAATCAGAAGTCTAAAAACACTTGTAGAAGCCAAAAGAAGAGAGCTCTAGCAGCATGTGATAGGTACTAAAGCAAAATGGAATGGTAGTTTCTTCTTTATCTCTCCTCAGATTTTTCCATGACTTCAGATAGCAGTCACACAGCTGCATTTTTTCTTTCAAGGTTTCTATTTTTGGTAGGGTATGTCCTTATTCTTAAAATAGCTTTTGAAATCAATTTATAGAGCTTTTAAAATCAGTTCTGATGGGGTTTTTTGTTTTGGTTTGGTTGGGGTCTTTTTGGGGGGGACATGTTTCCATATAGTTTTAAAAGATCACACTTCGCTGAGAAATTGGGATTTTTCTGCTAAAAGGAATTAATTCAAAGGTCTTCCTAAAAACTGCATTATCCCTCCTCTAAGCTTTCTTTGTCCTGTTATACACTTCAACAGCAATCATCATTCTGCTTCCTTCACTTTTCCTCCTGCCTGTTTCAACTGCCTAAGAAGGTGACAACCTCTTGTCTTGTTGTAACTATTGCTTTCCTGTGCTGGGACCAAGGTTGGAAAATATGAGTAGCTGAATAGGTCACAAGACCTGTGCAATGTGTAGTGATCATGAAATCTAATCTAAGCCCAGTGAACAACTATTTTTACGGAGTTCAACATTTTCTAAATCACTTGTATTTTCAGTGGGTGAACATGGAAAATGTCTTGCTTGTACACTCAGAAATGTCCTTGTATGACAAAGTCAGCCATAAAGTTTATATAAGTCCAGTCCAGTTAGCACCTCATCTTTGGGTTGGAATGCAGGGAATGTGAGAATGGTCAGGGCAGCTTATATTTGGGATCTTATCTGCAGTCTGCTTGGTTAGCACCTTCAGAAAGCTTTTAACTGGGAGGCACGAGAGCCAGAAGAACTGCAGTAGCTCTTCTGAATGCCTAATTAAAACAGTATTGTTTATTATTATTGCTTTCTCAGTGTCTTAGAGGTCGCATTATATTAGTGAGGTGAGAAATAAAACCAGGAGAGAGCAGAAATGAAAGTATTAAAATAGTCAGAGCTCTGTGACTAACTTCAGTAAGAAGCTGAAATCCTTCTCTGAAAATTAGCCATCTGTGTGAGACTGTCCTTACAAATACTGAATCTGAAATTAACCTGGAAATTCTAGGCTATATATTGAGTGTCCAAATTACTACTGAATCAATATTTCTGCCATCAAAGCTAAAAAATATCTATTTTTTGTAAGAAAATGGAGACTCTTACAAATCTTCATGGAAGAAATATAGGAGATTTGACAACAGACCAACACCCAAACAGCTAAATTCTTTGCACTGTAGTCAAGGACAATAGATCTAGAGAAATTACATCAGAAATCTAAGCTGTTCTGGCTATCAGCTGCTAGATTCCTAGAAAGAATCTCAGTAACCTATTCAGTGTTGTAGGAATATCTCTGGTATATCAGCCCACCAAAGAAAATCTTAACTCCTTATTTCATTCATCTAGGAGCATTCCAATAGCAACCAATGAAATAAATCTAGACAACTCTATCTGGAAGCTTAAGCAAAGCCATGCAACTCCCAAGGAGACAGAAACCCACTTCTGCAATCATGCAAGAGGCATATAGAAGATTCTGAGGAAATAGCAAATTAACAGCTTGATAATAATATAAAACTATAGTACTCAAAGGAGTTGGGGAAGGTTATGTCAGACATGTGTGATATTACAGGAAGAAGATAATAAAATAATCGGAATTTTAGTATGTAGCATGACCAAGCAGAGAGAGATGAAATCATCTATGAATGATGGATGGAAAACTGAAGGTAAAGAGATCAAGTGAATTCAATCCTGACCTAAAATATTTCATAGTTAACTATTAACATATATGTTGGTATATTTAAGCTATATTATAGCCACATCAGTAAGGAATATGCTTTTTTTTTTTTTTCTGGATGACTATTCCTCTAGTATTTTCTATAACTTTTTATGTCATTAGACACTGAACCACAATGATTTTTGTTTAATAAAGGCACCTGTAACTAGTAATTAATGGAAGTGATTGAAATGTTCATATTTTAACTTCTGAGTTTGAATCCCATGTGGCTCCAGAAGAGATAGTTCCTCCAACTCCCATCTATTTTTAATTGTTTAAACATTAAGTTTAGTCTTCAGGTAAAAAGATAATATAAGAGAAAGAGAAGCATTCATTTCAGAATATTCTGAGTCTCTCAAGATCTCAAGATTCTAGAGTCTCTGACAAATATAAAATTTTTCACAACAAAATATTCTCAATATAGACTCCAATCTGTTTAAAACTTTAAAGCAGTTGGATTTACATTCAAAATAGTTTTTTTTTAAAAGCAACTGAACTGCTTTTGAAATTTTGTACTGTCTGGTAAAACTGATGAACAATACCTTCCTTAATCATGCCATAGAACCTTCAGATGCATAGGGGGACATTTTTTAGTGCTAAACAAAAATTTAGGCCTCAAGGAAAGCAGTTGCTACAACAAGTGTACATTAGTGATCAAACACTCCAATTCCAGTTTGCTACTTATCCGTTAATCCATCCATTGTTAATCTAATCATGCATTTTTTTCCTCAGATTTATAGAGCAATCAAACATTTCCCAATGAGTTTTTTGAAATTATTATAGAACCCTGTCTATGCCCGCCTACACTTGAAATGTGCTGAATGACTCCATGAGCATGAAATTATTGCTCAAATAGTAATTGATGTTACTTGAAACAGATAAACAGCTACTATTCCCTGTTATTCCCTTCCCTGATTGTAACAGGGTGTTGTGAACCTATCTAGCTTATATTAAGATTTATTTTTATGTTCAGTACCTTGTATGAGTGAAGAAATCTTTTTTAGCCTGTTATCTTGTATGATAACAGATTGGACTAGAGGGGTTCATTCTTTACAAAGATCAGTCTCACCTAACCAGGAAAATGCAACCAGCTTTTTGCTGGCAGTGGATAGCACCATGTTGCCAATCTTTATGAATAAAGGCTTTAGGAAAGAATTTTATTCTACTGCTTCTACAAATACAGTTTTGTAATCTGAACTCCAGACTCAGGTCATGAAGCCTGATGCCACAAGCCTTAATACTGCTATCTGAAAATTATTAAGACAATGAAAACTTTAAAAGTTGCTTGATTTCTTGCAAGTAGAAGATGCCATCTTAAACTGAGGTGCTACTTCCTTGACTTTGAGTAAAACAAACAATTTGAAACACAGTTTGGGACATCAAATTAAATTTGAAATGAGAGACTGATGAAAAAATGTATCACATTCATTGCAACCTGTTCTCTCTATTGATTAATTGGTCTTCTTTATTGCTCCTTGGTATTCATGAACTAGAGTCACTAATCATGTTCTGAATACTAATGTAAACTATATTGTTTATATCCATATAAACAAATATATATTATATGTATATATTGCAACACCCCAATCCCACTGTATAATGATTTTTAATTCCAGGACTGATTAATTTATAAAATGTCTGTGATAAGATTATCTTAAACTCCTTTGTGTAACTACACATTAATTTCTTAGTTCAGGTGTCCTGCCTTTGAAGTTAGTAATTAAATTTTAAAATAATTAAACTTATTTAAACCATAGCACTGCCGGTACACCATCCCATGCTTCCTATCAGATAGAATTACTCCCTGTTATTAGGGCCAATATTTAAAGGATAGAATGTGAATTTTAGATCAAAAATATTTCAGAGTCATCAGCATATACAGCTATCCCACTTTCACTATATGTTTTAATTCATATATTATACCCAGCAATTGCTTGTCAAAAGCTGAGTATGAGTGCAAATTGAATTTTCTGAGACAGTATCCCTTTCCTCTGAAGATCTGTCTAGTTTCTCCAACTATTTTGGTGTTTTAACAAAACATGCAAAGTTTTGGGATGACTGTTCTAAAATAGTTACATCATTTTTGAGAAATAATCTGATGCCAGATTACATTGCGATGATATCAGGCATCAGCAGATATTTTGGCATATCCAGAGAGTTTAGTGTTTTCTGGAGCATAGCTGGTTTTAAAAGAGGTATGCTATGCTCCTTTCAACATGTCCTTTCATTGTTAAATCTAATCAAGCCTTAGCACACAATCTCACTATGTTTGAGTCAAAGATGAACATTTTCGCAACAGTGCTCTGACCCAAGCTGGCTCATAAATCTTCATTTCATGGCAGAAAAAATTCCATGTTCTTTTGCTATTCAGACAGAAATCAAGTGCTATATATATGATATAGAATTATTTCTAAATGAGACGATGCACAACTTCATAATATGTTACAGCATCATGGAATTTCTAAGACTCTTTAAAACAACATATGGGCACTGATGAAAAAAAATCATAAGGAATATTTCCTACTATGTTGCCTGATGAACTTTCTTCACTTAAGAGAACATTGTCTCCATCATTATTTTAATGTCTCAGTCTTTTCTGCAAGTACCTGTGCATATCATACTCTTCTAGCACTACAGGTCCAGATGAACAATATTTGCACCTTCTCACTGCAGAATTTAAACAGGTCTGCACATCTCTGCCTGAAGATGCCTTTTCTGGGTCAATACCTTAGGGAGGTATAAAGGCCAAGATGAAAGAGAGATTAATGAGGGATCAGTACTCCACAGGAATTGAAGGGAGATGGACTTAATTGGGATATAAATTAGCTGTCCTTGCATCTTTTAGCCTGGAAAAGGTTAAGAGAAGCAGCAGATTAGGAAAGCAGGTGACTGCAAAACTAATGAAAAGGCACAAGTGTTTAGGTGATCAAATGAACCGGGAGAGTGCTTGGTAGGTTCAAACAGTGTGGGTTTAGAGGCCACTGTGGTAACAGGCAAGAGGAGAAACCTGTGTTTTCCTAATAACTGACTTTCGATTGATGTACATAGAACATGGTGTTTTATAAAAAATATAACTGAAAATCTTGAATACTGAAACTATCAAGGCTGTACAGATAAAGCTTTTTGCAATGCTGGGAGCTCTGCAATGCAAGTCTCATCTTCTGAGCATCCCACAGGGAGTGAATGGATGTCTGTGGCAATAAAACTGAGATTTAATTCAAAAACCTTTTTTATACTTAGGTGTTGGCCCTAAACCTCGGAGAAGAGAACTGAAGACAAAAACACCTGGAAACCCCCACAAGGTTATGCAAATACAGGCCTGGTGCTCTTGTGTGTTGGATATCTCACACCCTGCATTTTAGAGAGATACTGTCAGATCCCCTGAGGTCACAGTGCTGAAGGACAGAGAGGGTCTAGGACAAATATAGGACTTCTTTTGATTCAACTTCTTCCATTTTATACTAATTGATATAGGAAATTTCTTCCAAAGACCAAGCAAATGAATGTAGACTCCTGTCTATATTCCATATACCTACTTTAAGCAACCTCTCTAAAGACCCACGGAAATTTTCTTACAGAAACATTGAGAGAGATGAGACTGAATGTTAAAGCTTCCAAACGGCCGAGAGGAGTAGGTGAAGCAGTTCACTTAAGAGTATAACTCGAGAAGAAGGACCAAGGATGCTCTCCTGTAGGTGATGCTGCAATTAACTGGCCAGTGTCTAGGACTAGCATTTTATTAACTGGATTGGCAAACTATTACCTCAGGTTTCAGCAGCATTTTAACTGTCATTATAAAGATAGGGACTTCTGCATTACAAAACCTCCCTAAACAAACATCCAGGAAATCAACATTCTGAAGAGGTAAAAGAAGCTCATCCAATTTTGACAGCATATTTGAACTTTGCATCAGTGCACCAAGCAACATGTTTAGAAAGGATGATTCAAATAGGGAAGGAAGAAAGGGAAGAAAGAAACAGGATAAGGGGTTTGTATTTTTTTTTCTTTTCTTTGCTTTTAGTAAAAATGTTAACCTTTAGCAAGCTACGGGTTTTGTCACATAATGGGGACATTATGCTACTGCAAGGATCAAGCAATTGAAGTTTTGCTTGTTTAGCTATATTCTCTATTGAAATGTTAATAGAAAAGTAAAACCAGTAATTTAAATCTGTTTAACTAGAGTTTACCAAGTAAATACGTTGTCTATGTCTTGGGTGGCAGAAGGGTGCACTCTCAACAGATTACAGGCAAGCGGACTTGAAAGCAAATCAAGGCTAATGGAGCAGCGTGCTGCAGAACTGCTGCATGGCATCAGAGGGAATGTGTGAGAGCCTTAAACTCTCCAAATCACAAATGAAGAAAAGTGAGGCACTTGAGCTGGCAGTCAAGTTCTCATTTGTATCCTTATACTTCATGAGATATCTTTAGAAATGAAAATATCTTGTACCATGAAAGCATGAAAATTGTGTATAGAATAATTCTTTTGCTACATTTCAAGAAGCTTCAAACAGTTTTATGGATTAAGACAAATCGTCTGGAAATAAAGCAGCCAGAAAGACTTCAAGAGCATCAGCTTTCCCTGCTAGGAAGAAGACCTTGTTGTAAGAAAACTTATCACAGATGCTTTGTGTACATTTCTGCTCCAGTAGACACTATATTTAATTGGATTTTTTTTTTACAGGATTGTAAATACTAACTACTAAACCTGCAAGTTTTATTAATTTATTCTAGTAGGGAAGAGAGAAGTACTGGAAGGAACAGGAACTCCTTAAGCACTAATTAGTACACAATGACAATCTAATAGCCCTGAACAATGTTTAGAGTAATGGCAGTTAAAACTAAGTCAGCCCTGGGAAGTTACTCAGAAATGAAAAGGTAGGAGAGATTTGGTTCAGACACTGAAATATACAGTCTCTTTTTCATGTGCCTTTCTTACATCAGTTTCCTACCTTACAGTCAAGAACTGAAAGCCTCACTGTGTTGACTTGTTGGGTTTTTAATTCTGACTTTTCTAGTTTGCAATGATCTTAATCAGATCTGATGACAACCAAGTGTGTTCCTTTCCGAAAGCAACAATTATCCATAAGGTGTTTCCAGAACAGCTTTTCAGATTACTCGTAAATTAAAACCAAAATAAGCCTAGGAAACACGAAGATTGAAATGTTCTTTCCAGCAAGCTACAAAGTCTCATTTGGAGCAGATTATCATACACTGGGTAAAGGGAAGTCAGTCTTTGGAAGTCTTGCCCCATGAGCCTCCACTAGATTTACTTGCACAATACGATCACTTCAAGGAGGAGTGAGGTGCCTGATTTTTGAACCTACTTCATATTGTAGATTTGCAAGACAAGACCAAAATTCTGGTTCTATGTTCTTATTAAAAGTGAACATTAAATTAGGAAAAAGAGGAGGGAAGAAAATAAAATAGAAAAAGTATAGGTAATTAATAAAATGAAGATTCAAGGAAAACACTTCTGTGATTTAAAAGGTTAAGGTGTTCTTTTAAGCTGCTTGTTACCTAATATTAAGTTCAGAGAGGCCCTTTGGCTTTACTGTTCCATATTCAATACTTTTAAACTGAATTTAAATGTAATTTGTGTCAGGATATACTTGTGCTTCAGATAGCATTATTATATTAACTGGTTCTAATTTCTAACATTTCTTGGTATTAAAATTTCCAAAATAGTGGGATTTCATGTGCTAACAGTAGCAATGTTTCATGAAGGGCATGGTTGACACTACCTGCTTATTTTGAAAATCCCCAGATTACAGAATGGGTGCTCCAAAATTCATCTTCTCAGAAACTTTCAGCATATCATGGCCAGATCCAGTAGTAAAACCCCATGTCCCAATCCACTGATAAAGACCATTTGGTCTTTGCAGTAAATTGGTTCAAGTTAGAAGGGAAAAAGTAACTTGAGACTCACAGTTTATGCTTGCATATCACATTTCAGTGTTCCAGTCACTGATCTAGCAAGACAAATTCTTTTAATCCCACCATAGTGCAAGTTTTATTTTTCTCATGACAAAAAAACAGGATAGAAAGAAAATAATTATCATTCCCAGTTCAGCATTTGTAACCTTTACTTCTGTTCAAAACTTTCCATACCTTTTCAGAGTGGAAAGGGGAGATATCCTGTGAACCATTCATCCAGCAATTGCCTTGACTGCTTCCCCTGCTAATTAATATTTTGTTTAGAATTATTCTTTTCAGCACATAAAATATACTGGTGCCTTTTTTTTACATCTTTTCTTATTTGCAACAAGCCAATCCCTCCTGATTCCCTTTGTTGATCAGAATACAGTTGGTTTTGATACTCTTAAAAGGTTTCATTGCTGTCAGGAAGAAGAAAACTGAAGTACATCTTGTACAGTAATCTGAGAAAATAGACTAATAGGTATTAAAAGAAAAAACTTCAAAACCAGCTCTCTAAGTACACACAACTGCATCAAACTGTAAATGAACCCAAATTCCTTGGAGATAGCCCAAAATTCACTTTCACTGTTTTTGGGGTACACTAAATCATATCCTTTATTAGAAGATACATATATTACAAATATTTTCTTAGAAATTTCTACCTCTTTTCTTTCCTTACCCTTCTTCTCCCTCAACACATACTTGATTTATTGGTCGCACCATTTTCTTACTGCTTGCATGCAAACTGCCAGCTTGTGCAAAAATAAATCAATCTGAAGTCAGTGAATGCAAAACATAATCTGAAATGGCAACAAAAGGATTTCCAGGAAGAGATTTAACACAGTCACATTTTTGTAAAGAAACAATCAGTGTTAATTAATTTAGCTCCTTAAAATATTTTTCGTGCTTATAAATGAAAACAGGCTATGAGCATCCTATCAACAAGAACTATTTTTATTATGGAGAATATTCTTGAAAACTTTCTACTGTATTTATCTTTTTTTTCCCCATTTCTTTTCTGCAGTGGAAACTGCCTCGCTGCCAACTCTGGTGTCTGGTTACTCTGAGTACCTTTGAGGAGACTCAGATGGAAATCTTGTGCTTATCTCTTGAAAAAACACATTATACCAAGGACTGTATTTCTCAAACTCTTCCTGTTCCACCTCTCTTTTTTTGGCACTGATAATAATAGAAATGAAGTTTCTCAAGCCTGGTTCTCCAGGAAGCTCAGAACTAACTGGTAAACTTTGTCTTACCGTGACATATTTTGATAAGGTTGCATAATAGGCCACTCTGTAGTTAACAAAAGTGGAATAAAAGCAGGTATTTCTTAGTGATTGAAGAAGGAGACCAATAATAGGATTAAATGGAAATATTTAAGGAGAAACAGAAATTCATTCACATTAGTCCATATTTCTCTCTACTCTTGTCTCCTTCTGTACATATCAATCGCTAAACCAGTGTTGTTCAGTATCACTTGTTATTTTACAGAAGACAGTGGCAAAGAGAGAAAGAAATTCTTCTACATCTTCCAAAGCAAAATTCTACATGTATAGTATAATGATTTGCAGGCACAGCAAGCAGGCTGGGAAAGAGATATCACTATGCAACAATTGCCCCATGAAACACACTCATAATTGTGCTTAGATTTAGTTTTCTTATCTGTTTCAACCCTACTTAAAAAAAAAAAATCAACCTGTATTCTATTATGTTTACTTGTCTTTATTTAAAGTCATTACTAAGTTTTTCACATTGAATGACTGAGTACAGAATGGAGTATATTGTACTGTCAATTACCTTTCACAATGTCATTCAAGACCATGACCAGTGCCACAGTGAACTGTTGCATCCAATTTAAAAGAAAAAAAGGAAAATTGGAAATAGGTATCTGTAAAATGTCAATTATCATTCTAAAAAAATATTTATTGTGGACAGGCCTACTGGGAAGATATTTTATTGTCTGTACTTGGTTGTTAATAAAAGCAAGAGTTATGCAAGAAGAAAGCCTTATTCTGTATTTTCATATTGACGAAATCTTTCCTCCAGTGACATGGAGTTTGGAATGTTTTGGGTGCTAGACTTCTGCTCATGGACTTGATGAGATTACCTATCTTGGAATTTTGAAAGATAAAGATTGTCATCTTGACGTTTTATTGGAAATTATCTTCATAGTAAGTTGATTAGGAAACCCATGATTTCTTCATGTTCTGTCATCTTTTACAGTGCACAAATTCCTCAATCTTTTTTCAAGGTTTAGAAGAAACTGTGATAGAGTGTTAAGCTATGAGTAGCTTTATGGTCTGAAGTATCCAAAGGTCATCTTTTTTTATAAGCCTTCTTAGTGGATGCTCCAGGGCATGACATCCTTGAGCTGTCAGAAATAACCCATCTTATTTTTTACTTCAGAAGAAATATACTTTGCAAGCACCAGGCTAATGTTAAAATTTTTCCTTTATGTTCCAAACCCTTTTAAATTTTAATCTATTAGAGTTAAGGATGATATTTTAAATTTTTTTTTACAAAGGAATATATAAAGAATACAATTCTAGTTAACACAGGTTTGATTTTCTCTTTATTTTGAAAAAGTCAGGCTAGCAAGAAATAAAATAGAAGAAAAAAGACCTGTACAACAATTAGATATCAGAAACAGGAAGTGAACTAAGACTTCTCGGCAGCAAAGTCTGGAAAATAGACTTGTGTACTATAACAAACAGGTATAAAAGGTAAATTAATGAATTTTTAAAAATGTAAATATTATTTCCATTATACTTGTGCTCAAATTTCTCTTTTCAGAAGCCAGAAGACCTTGACAGAATGTCTATAGTGAGATGTAGGTACATGTGAAGGTATGTTTTGAGTTTCTGGATGTGATTTAAGTGTGTAAATTTTTAAAAATTGTGTTGCTAAGGCAATTAAGTCAATAGAGTTGATTGAAGCTAGTGGAGGATTCACTGCACTGTAGACAAGAGCAGGCTCAACTCAGATGTTTACTGCCTTATGAAACGTAAGCACATTGTGTTTTCATCTACTGTTCTAGAAAGATACTGGCTTCTTGTGGGGAATATGTCACATCTCTGTTTTGTGCAAAATTTTCAGATAGAGAAGAGCATGAAAAATGGCACTGGACACCTAAATTTAGGAAGCTGATTCAGCCTCTAGCAGACCAGGTCAGCTAATTGCTTTCTAGATCTGACTGATTGCTTGATCTCCACTGCCTCTCCTGTCCACCTTTCTTTAAACTTCTTCCTCCAGAGGTGGAGTCCACTTACAGAGCTACATTCATCTGCCCACATACAGGCATCCACATGATTTGAGATAGACAGAAGTACCCACAAGCTGCTAACAGACGTAATATGGGACTTGTTGAACAGTTGAGTTACTGTTGAGGAGCAACAGAACACAGGGACAATACTCCAGATCGGCACTATACAAAGCCAGCTGAACTGAGCTAATCTGTAAATCAGGAAATTTTTGTGTCCAGTAGATTTGATCATCTGTCATTTATTTAAAGAGAGGCTGGAGACTTCCCTTCAAAGAAATGTGTATTTTAATGGCCAACTGAATTGCATGCATAGTCCTTGAGTCTCATTCCTAGTGCATTATTCTCTATTTTCTCTTTATATATATACATACA